>JAPTGZ010171510.1:3798-15550 GCA_029814645.1 Fowleria isostigma | reverse complement strand
TTTCCAAATTCATCAAAAATGGCAACTTAAACACAAAATGCAGGTTGCAAAACAGAGGGGGTTGAATAATTTTGCATACAGCTGTATTTTCATGCTCTATAATCTGATACTAGTAGTTTTTCAGCAAAATTGAG
Organism: Fowleria isostigma; assembly: GCA_029814645.1. NCBI lineage: Eukaryota > Metazoa > Chordata > Actinopteri > Kurtiformes > Apogonidae > Fowleria > Fowleria isostigma. The sequence goes on along the minus strand of JAPTGZ010171510.1, from coordinate 15,416 downwards.
GGAATTACGGTCAAAAATTGGGTATTTAGAAAATCATGACTTTGAGTTTGACTTTTCAATGTTATTGGAGGTCAACAAAATTGGTACCAAATCAAAGACCATAGCCCTGCAATGACCTAGTGACTCGTCCAGGGTGTACCATGCCTTCACCCATAAATAGTTAGAATAGGTTCCAATGACCCTAGTGAGGATAAAGTGGGTTCAGATGATGAATGAATAAAAAAACATATTAAACTTCCTATAAGTGGATAATACATAGTTACTCTATCTGTCTTAGTTTTCAAGATAGTAGCCATTTGGTGAATATGCAAATTAGATGGCTGAGCCCTGGTCACTTTCGATAAAAATAACTCAATGTAAATGTATATGCACGACAAAGGAAGTATATAGTGGATTGAGAATTGAATTTTCAATAATTTTATGTTGGTTTGAAATTGTTAAGACGAACAGAAGGGAAGTTATTAACGATAAACAAATCACACATATGTTACCATAGCAATAGGAAGTCACACAACCTAGAGTTGTGAAATTTGTCATATGAGAAGGGACTTGCACAGAAATGTTGCATGTTAAATTTTGGTTTGATTGGATGAATTTTGTAGATATTACAGCCATTTGAAATTTTAGAAAACTGAGTTTACTGACCCCCTAATTACCCCAGAGTGCTGATGAGGGCATGACCCTTATGACATTATGATGCATACCAAAGATGCAGATTGGAAAAATGCACAATTTGGCTTTGGTCTGAAGTCAATATGATAATTTTGATGGAAGGTATTACAAAATGTTTTTTTTTTTTTTTAACTTTGGCCTATATCTCAACTGTATTTTGGCCTAATATTGGAAAAAAAAAAACAAGTTGACTAGAGAATTGGCCGAATCATTTGGTCATAGTGTGATATCAATAGTTCCTGAATTGTACATACAAACAGACATACAAACTGACCAATATGTTTACCCTCCAGCAAACAACAAAATGAACTAAAAACAATACCCCTTGCCTTCCTTTCAGGGGGCGGGGTAATAACCAGACGTTATTATAGTCTATAATAGTAATAATATTGTCTCTTGGACAGATCAGACCAAAGTGGTGGGTTTTGAACATAATATTGCACCTTTGGTGAAATCCAAACACAGCATATCAGCACAAACACAGTCAGTCACGATGGTGGAGGGGGGATAATTTTGGGCTTTTTTTCGGCCACAGGAACTGGGCGCCTCGCCACATCAGAGAATCTCAGAATCAAATGTGAGGCAATCTGTCCAACAACTAAAGTTGGCTGAAACTGGGCCGGTATTAGAACAGTGATCCAACAACACCAGCAGATCTACAATAAAATGGATGAGACAGAAAAGAATCATGGTGTTGTAGTGGCAGGAGCGTAAGAAAGCTGTGCATGAGCAGATATCCACATTCCTCAGTGAACTGAAGGAACTCTATACTCAAAGCGTGGATCAAAACTCCTTATCAATGATTTGAGAGACTGAAAAAAGTCATGCTAAAGCTAATTGCTTGAAGTTATTGCTGCTAAAAGGTTGTTTTTCAGGCTATTTTTTTCTTTTTCTCCCCCACACCGTCCACTACACTGTAAAAACATGGAATTTACACTTGTTTTGCTTATGCTAAAAAGTTGTTTTTCTTCTTAAAAATGACTCAAAAATATAAATTGAACATAAAATAAACATCAAAACAGTTGGTGACTGATTCAAAAGTTGTCCCGACTGTTTCTCTGTAATGTATGTCATTTTTCATATACTGCTCCTCTTTTTTGGCCACCTTCTGCAAATGCTGACAGTAGAATCTATTGTGTTTAAATTAGTTTTTTCAAAATTGAATTTTTTATGATATTGTGTTATATTTGCATGTCTTTACACCGTAAGCCTGGATGTCAAATATATTCAAACTTGAATACACTGAAAATTTTAAGTTGGATGACATTACTAGAAAACATTAAGTGCAGTTCCTGCGATGAACTGGAAATTCATCCAGGGTGTACCCCACTTTCGCCCTTAAGTAGCTGGGATAGGCTCCGTGTGACTCCCGTGACCCTAGTGAGGATAAAGCAGGTTCAGAAAATGAATGAAAGAATTAAGCATAATCAACTCATTTCAAATTTGTGAATACATTTCAGTTAAATGGATTTCCATGAATGAGTTTTAGTTATAACCACACCTCTTTTTCTTCTGACCACGTAAATTGTCACCTGTCCATGCATGTCTAGACATGTCGGTCTCAGAGCTTTCAGTTGAAGAGTCGCTGCTAGAGGAGTTTCGGTGCTTATCATACAAGGTACAAATCATAAAGTTCTAAGTGGCTGTCATGAGTGAGTGTTTTATTTTATTTTCAGTGCCAGTACCATCGACCTGTTCCACGGACATTTTCTCTTAGCTTGGTGTCCGCGAGCTGACTTGGTACAACACAAAGTTCTAAGTGGCTGTTAGATGTCATTGATTGATTGTTTTAACCATGAGAGGAGTCTTTTGTTTAATTGTCTGCAACATTGTTCTGTTTTATTGTCCACAAGTTCCATCGACCTGTTCCACGGACATTTTCTCTTAGCTAGATGTCGGCTAGCTAACTTGCTACTTTTCTCAGTGGGGGGAGACTGTAAGACTGGATAAGTTGAGTTTACCTAAAAAAAAATTAGAAAATTGGTTGCTTTAAAAACAATTAAGTAATGATTAATAATAATAATAATAATAATAATAAAAAAATCAGTAGATTTAACTTAAAATCTTAGATAAATGTACTTAAAAAGGTCATTAATCAGTACTGAATTTTTTTTAAGGCAGCCACTTTTCTCAGTTTTTTTTTTCAAGTAAACTCAACTTATCTTGGCTTACAGTGTAGAACCAGCAGAGGACCAGATTTTATTTTTTTAATTCTGTCCTGATAGAGAAAACCATTGAATACAATGAGGATGTGCTTTTTTTTCCCCCTCCTGTCTATGTATAATTCTGCTAGTAACTGATAGCACCTGATGTCCTGTTATCATATAATGGAAATGCAAAGAAGCTGTGCTGAGTGGAAAGACAGCTTATATAACGCCTACAATGCACTTTTCTAAAACAAAGTTACAAAGGTGTTTTTTTCTGATAGTATAATAAAAGCAATTTGAGTTCAAAGGAAATTGTGAACAAAAAACAGGAAAATCCATAAACTTTAGTGAGGAGACCTGCAATATAAACAAGCAAGGTCAGAGTTTTAAGTGTAAAAAATACTGATAAAAAGACAATAACATAACCCAGTTGGTTTCCTTTGAATACATAGGTCTCTTCACCAGCACCCAAATGCATATTCATTATAAAAACACCATTGTGTAAATGGATGTGGATTTTTCAGTTGACAGATCTAAAAAGAAAATGTGCTGATGAAACAAACCTGGTCCACCTTTAGTTTCACATCAGATCTCTGTAGATAATAGCTATTTGTTTGAGGATGGAACCTGACTGTGCACTATATAGGTGTACAACAATTCCATGATGTATCCTGGAGCTTTTCCATCAAAAAGGTGCTGTAAGTCACTAATGAGACTAAAAATCAATTTAATGTGTGACAGGAAACAGCAATAAGACCTGGTGTGGTGATGTGGTTCACTCCCTACCTTTTGTCTTTACGAGAAAACATTCTGCCACATCTTGAACCCATTGACTGTGCATTGTGAATTCAACCAGGTTAAAGATCAAGCTGAAGAAGATGCAACATTAAAATAATGAGCAAGCTGTGGTTCCCCCGCCACTGTATCTGATCAGAAGTACTGAAACAGACGACAACATCATGGTATCTGATTACATGAATCACTTTGAATAATCGAACAAAATACATTACAAATCACATTTAAGAGCAACTATTCTGTTATGTGGACATTTTCTTTGAGTTATAATGTAAACTTTCAGCTGATGCAGCATGTTAAGACGATGTTAGCTTAGCGCCGTTTTCTGTACAGTTTGTGTTATCAGTTGAATTAGCTGAATTAACCCATAAAGACCCAAACATCCATCTATACTGATCTATACTGTCTAATACCTGCAGATCCATTAATCCTCTCAATCCATTTAAATAATTGCTATAAAATACAGTTTGTCATCTTTTCATGGTCATCAGATAGGACCCATTTGGACGTTCAGAGGTTCCATAGTTATCTTGAAAACACTGTCATCTTCTACAACATTGATTCACCAGTAAAACCAGTAGAGTTGGATCAATGACAGTGGATGGAGACACTGGGAATATGTTCAAGTAATGATATCCTTGCTGAAAAAGTCACTTTTTATTGAGTTTTATCTCTTTCTGATATAATAACCCTCAACTTTAATTTGAGCTGTAAGGAACATCTATATGCTCAAAGAATTAAATACGGGAAAATACTGACACCTGTACAAATGTACGCGTGTGCGGACTGCTCTGTACTCCGGTTTAACAAGGCAAGCCTACAAAAACTCAAAGTTGCATACAATTATTCAATAAGAGTACTGTTGAATAAACTTTAATGGACTAGTGCAACAGAAGTATTTTTTGTATGATAGTAGTTTACACTTTCAGAAATTTAATGTAATAATAATAATGATGGATTAGATTTATATAATGCTTTTCTATGAAGGAATACTCAAAGTGCGTAATGGATCCATTATTCATTCACTCACACATTCATACTTGGTGGTGGTAAACTACATTTGTAGTCACAGCTGCCCTGGGACACACTGACAGAAGCGTGATTGCCAAACTGCACCTACGGCCCCCCCGACCACCACTGAACAGTCATACACATTCATACACCGGTGTGAGTAGCCGTAGTGGAGGTAATGTGGGTGAAGTGTCTTACCCAAGGACACAACAGTACATGACTGGGACAGAGCGGGAACCGGACTGCCAACCTTCTGGTTATTGGACAACTTGCTCTAAATCCTGAGCCACGCCCACCCCCAATGTACAAATGTATCTGTCGACTGAAGGATTCTCAGAATTTAATCCTTCTGCTGTTGACTAATCCCAGTCATAGTTCAGTGCGATACCAGTCCTCCTTGTGGTGACACTGGTACAGTTGTCATTTATAATATTAGTGATGTTTTGACTATGTTTTTATCCTGTGGTTTTATCTTTTGCTTTTACCTTGTGTAATTTTTATTACCTTGTGATTTTATTTGTTTTTATTTATTATACTTGTGGCTTGTCTGTTTGTTTTGAAATGAACTCCTAAGTCTGGAAATAAAGATGATGATGATGATGATGATGATGAAATGTAAAAACTGTTCTCTCTTAGGCTATGTTTAGATGGTAATGATCTGAACCAAAAACACAAAAGTAGCGTTGCGTTTTCATTTTGAATTCCATGTTTAGATGTGTGTTTTGGGAGAAAAATTTACATGCAGACAGACACAAAAAAAAGGAGAAAATTTCCTGTTCATTGATGTAGATTGCAGGCCAGGTGGCATCACCACCACCAAGACCATGCGCCTACGTAGAATCTTTCTACTTCTCCTCCTGTTCTCTCCTCGTGCAAAGTACGATCAGAAAACAGGAAACAGAACATCTTCCTTCTCTGCTCTCTACGAGTCTCGATGAAGATTTGTGACAACCGCTGAAATGACTCTTGGATGTAAATTAGAGTGTCTAGGGCAACTAGCCAACATGTAGTCATGTAACATGTAACATGTAGTCCAACATGGTGTTTTCCTGTACTGGCACGTGCCTGTGATGTAAACTCTCTGGAACAAGAAAACGTATTTTCAACCCTTTAGACCAGGGCAGTCTAACTCATTTTAGTTCAGGGGCCAAATTCACTCTGAAGTGGGCTGGAACAGTAAAATGATAACATAATTATATATATATATGACCAGATCATAAAGGATAGAACCAGACGCAAAGAGATATAGATTACTAGAATAGTTCTTTAATACCCCGACTGACCTCAAACAAGGACAGCATAAATTTTTTGAATTTTGAGATAAGATGTTTGTCAAAGACAAATATATAAAATAAAATAAAATATACAAATACTGTGTCTTTTGTTTGTTATCTCCCTTAGGATTTTATCAGTGCAAAACAGACAACAGCAGTGGCTGTATTCCTATGTAAATAGAACACAAACATGTATTAATACATTTCTAAGTAACATTTGTCATTTTAACTGACACATTTTGCAGTACAAATCAGGTTTTAACTCAAAAGACTTCATGAATTAACTTAATTAACCCCATGAGTTAACACTAAACATTAGGAATTAACTCAAATGTATATATTTTCACATACCCCTTTACAAGACATATTTTTATAGTGCTCTTAAATTAACTTAGGGTATACTTTAATAGGAAAACAAAATCATGTGCTCACTTACTCCTAGCTCGTAGCTTAAAAGCCTCACCCCTCTCCTGGATGTAGCACACATGGCTCTTTATCTTCCCTCTACACAGGGAATAACACACAATATCATAAACAAAACAATATCTGAAACTGAAAATGTCTTGAATAGGACTTTAGTAAACTATATTGTGGCCACTCACGCTGATTCGCGGCAATCTCGGTCGGCTCCCAGCGCAATGAAGACGAAAAACACACCCTCGACCGATGAGAAACAAGTGTGAAGTCTGCAGTCATAAACGTCTGTCGTTCATCTCAGTTACACTCTAATTATCAAACTGTCCGGTACTCAGCCTGTGGTACACAGTTTATCCGGTTCTCTTCATACACACATGCATACAGGGAAATACACACGTTCAACAAGTGGATAGTCCCAGGGTATCAGCCAGGCACTGATTGGTTGCCCGATCCACGTGACCATACGTGGATCTGCTTGTCATGTTCTTGTTACAAGTGAGTCAAGACAGCAAAGTGAATTAAACTGTCCCCCCGTACTCTTTTCATTTAAACTAACGCCACACGCAGACTATATATAGCTTGTTGTTACCGACCCGATCAAATCCCACTTGGTTCTTTAAACTGAAACAATAAACTGAACCAGAATAAACTGTTCCCAAATCAGTTTCTCATCTATAGAAGCTGTAGTTATAAATGAAAATGAATGAAAACACTCAGGGAAGAACATGATAAGGAGATCCCCAGACGTATGACCTATGATGTAAACGCATATGGTCACGTGGATCGGGCAACCAATCAGCGCCTGGCTGACGCCCTGTGACTATCCGCTTGTACACCTTTACCATTGCTGTCAGTAGTACGTATACTGTTCACACGTGTATCAAGTCTCGTGTGATTTTCTTGATCTCACAAGACTTAGCTGGCCTTAAAGACAGTATGCATTATACTAAGGCACAGCTGATAAAAAAAAAACCACAGCGACCCCTATCCACTTGGCTACATACAAATAATGTCAATTCAAAACTTTTCTTATATGATCTACAAACTGTCCTTTCTCCTTTTCTTAAGAAAAATAAGTGCAATGTTAACAATATTTTGCTTCAGTTTATCATTTACACATGTACATTACAACTTTCAGACCACAGTGGATCTACCAAATGCATTAAACATTTAGTAACAGGCAGAATATTGTTAAAATCACACTTTTTTACTGTAAATACAGAAATTACATAAAAATATTTAAATTTACAAAGACAAAAAATTGGAGTTGTGAGTATTTACAGGTTGCTATAATATTTTAGTGATCTGTATGTAAAACCTGAATTTGTGTAATTTTTGTATCTCACAAATTCATCCCATGAGCCGGATTGGAACCTCTGGCAGACCGCAGGAGTGGAGCAATTAAGATTTACGCTGTAAAAGATGGTTTCACTTTTTTGCGTTTAACTCTCCAAAATCCCATTACCGTCTAAATGAAAGGCACATTTGCTAAAATATTTTGTCACTTTCACCCAAGAGTGTTGTCGTGTAAACTGGGCCTGAGATAAAACATGCTCGTTTCCTTTTTGTTGTCATACTGGACAAAGTAAATGTCATTTATTTGGGTAGACGTATCAGTTGCCCTCTAGATATGAAACCTCAGTCAAAACTAAACAGCAAAGCAGAGTTCAGGTGCAAACATGTGGTCTTCATACTCAACTGATATAACCCTGTGTGATAACTCCCTCTGAAACAAAAAGCTGCACAGCTGTTGTTTCATGTACACAGTCTTTGATGTGCAGGATATGTCCCTCAATGATAAAACAGACAACAAAAAAGAAGTAAATTCTCTGGCAAGACTGCTGTTTTCAATATAAAAATTAACTTTAAAACTCAACTTTGATGCCAGCCACATGAAACACCCTTTGAGTGGTGAAAAAATATAGACAAAAAACAGACTAGATATAAGTCCACAAAAAAAGCCACCAATTCTCTGCCAAGGTAGCAAACAATTTAGTTGCGGGTAAAAGGGAACAGAGCTACTCATGAAGTAAATAAAGAAAATATTTGAGATTATGAAGACATAATGGTTTTGCTTAAAATACACTCTTTACGCATTAATAATGCATTAGACAGCCTGTGTGCCAGAGGGCTTCACACAAAGGTGTCCTCATCATACAGTCATTCACAAGTGGCTGAACATACCATGTGTCATATCATTCATACAGAGGATTTAAAGGATGCAATGCTTAATAAAAGAGGGAAAACCATAAGGAACCAATAAAAATGCTTTAATTAGTCAAATGACCTCCATAAAATCAGTTTGAAACCCTTTTTGGTGTCATTTTTTGAAGGAAACAGCTCTGTTTTCTAGCTGCAGTAAACATAATTTTCTGGCCCTTTTCTGCCTGGAAAAAAAAATATTTACACTAATAGGTGAGTTAACTTTATGTTTTGATAGTTTTATGCAATTTATTAGTTAATTGAAAAAAGGAAACTTTTTTTTTCTTTTTTTGCCCTAAGGCAACAACATACCATCATGGAAAATTGCTCATGTTGCCTTTAGGTAACAGTGAACCATCATGGAATCACCATAGCAGCATCCATCATTGCCATCAGCATCTATGCATCAGGACAACCTCGATAATCTGGATGTAAGGGTATAGTGAAAGTGTCCTTCACAAATGTGTCAGCTATCTGTGACATCAGCCTTGAGCAGCATCACCACAAGTGACGGAACAGACTGTCTGTCAGGACAGACACAGGACTGACAGAACATCTGCACTGTAATGAAGCACTGATGATCAAACACTGGAATGTAACACTTGTTTTTTGTTTTTCAAGTGGTTAAGATCTTTGTTGAGATAAGTAGTTGAGAGTTACTTAGACTTAGTTACACTTTACACATTTATTTTCAAGGGTTGTTCCTAAAGAGTACAACGTGACCTACAGCCGACATTTAACCTTTTAAAATTCTTTTGAATTTAAAATTCTATTAATCTTGACTTCTGGATGTTACTGAATATTTTTGTATGTGTTTATTAAATAAACAATGTTCAAATAGGAAAATCTATTATTTTTCTTACCATTATGGGGCAATGTTGCCGACAGGGAATGAGCCTCAAAAATTGCCAGAAAAAAAATTATGTTTATTTCATCTATTTTGAGACATAAAAACACAACCCTCCCACTGGCATCATAATGCATACAATAGAGGGTTAATGGGATCCATTGTGGAGATGTGACAGGCCAAAAATGGGTTTGTTGCCTAAGGGTTAACAAAGCAAATAGTTCAGATCCTTCCATTACATAATTACTACACTGATTAGTATGTTTCAACTGCAACAAGTTGTTTAATCCTTTAACTACTGCAATGAAGAGCTTCTCATTTCTTTCACAACCATTAGTTTGTAGAGATCATAAAGGTTGGACTGTGGTTCAATAGAACAAGACCATATTGACTGATGATTCCAGATTGACCAGATTAAAAAAATAAAACACACAAGTACAAACCCATCACTCTCACACAAGCATACATTCTGTTGCTGCACTGATTCCTTATTAAACATATGGCACATCAGATGGGTTTTCTGTACTGTGGTGACTGCTGTTGGGTAAAACCTGTTGTTAAATCTGTTGGTCATTGTCTTTATTGTTCTGTATTGTCAGCCTGGTGGTAACAGTTCAGAGTGTGTGCAGGGTGAGAGTTGTAATTAGCCCTTTATCGGGTAAATGACAATTTTTGTAATTTCTGAATACATTACAAAACAGTAATAGCAAGAGTTACAGTGAGGCAACAATCCCAGGTCTCTGGTCTAAAGGGTCTGTAAGGCTTTATTAGGTACCATGAAGTAATGGTACTAATAAGCCCTTTCCCACTGCAGGAACTTTTGCAGGAACTTTGAGCATTACCCTGAACTTTGAAAAGCCCCGGTGCATTCCCATCTAAATTTACCCGGGTGATGTAAATCCCCACATGCCCAAGAAGTCCAGGAAAAAGTTCCTACTACAGCTGCATGCAAAATTATTCAACCCCCTCTGTTTTGCAACCTGCATTTTGTGTTTAATTTGCCATTTTTTATGCCAAAATGTCAAATATAACAGAGGGGTTGAATAATTTTGCATGCAGCTGTACCTACTACAGACTTTCAGATTTACCTGGAACTTTGAGGGGCGGGGTTGTGTAACCTGACCGCTGATTTCTGTGTTCTGTTCACCCGACATTAAGCCACTGTAAAGTAGTGAACTGTATTTTGATTATTTCATTTACATAAGCTTCAGCTTTTAATAATTCGGAAAATGGATCAGAAGAGAGGCTACGACCAGTGGACAGATGATGCACTCCAGGCTCCTGTGAGCGGATTTATGGAGGAGGAGGAAATTCAGAAATGCACAGCAGAAGGACCCGGAGCATAAGATAAGATAAGTACCATCATATTAACATAAGGCATCAACACACATGACCAAGAAACAGCGACAGACCAGTGACCAAAGGCACAAGTAATCACTATTCAGTTCATTACATGTTTTAAATGTGGTCAGTGGTACAACAGCCAGAAGTGTACTTAGCTTAATGCTAATGCTAACTGTAAACAGTCTGACACTAAACATACACCATGCATGTACTAGCGTTGTCGCCAGAGGCAGAACACTCATTTATTCGTTATGTTTTGTGATTTCCAGCTGAACTGGGACCGGACCGGACAGACTGTTTGTCTATATGTTAATTTAACACGTTTAACCTCGAGGCATCTTGTGTTTTGTGTTTTAATTTATAATAAACAAAATATTAAATTCTAACCTAATTGTCTGTTCATTTACAAGGCATCCAAATATGAGTATAAGTACTTTTTAAGGTATATACAGTAGAATTAAAGGCAGTCATTTGGGTAAATGTGTGTGTGTATTAAAGGTTGAACCTGGACTATATCTATAAAACAATACAAATGAATGAAGGACCATCCATCACACTGAAAGATGGACCAAATCTAGTTTAATGACAGATGTTGAAAATACATGTTCTAACATTTTTAAATAAAAACTAACCATCTGTAATTATAGTTGACTTTACCTAAAAAGTATTCAGATGGATTAAAGGATTCAACAACCAATAAACATTAAACCAAACCATCCACTTACAGAACTGTGTAATTTTATTGTACTAGAGCTGAGTTTATGAATGTACCTGCTACATGTTCAGATCAAACCTGTTTGGATACTGGGACACATTTGTCGGGCTGAAACTTAGTTAATGATTTGATAAATTTTTTTCCAGTATATATGTATATGTATTTGGGACTCTAGTGCCCTTGCCTTTATTGGG
>JAPTGZ010171342.1:0-15555 GCA_029814645.1 Fowleria isostigma | reverse complement strand
ATGGGGGGGGGCAGATGAGGGGAGGTGGAAGTGAGAGTGAGAGTGAGAGAGGAAGAAATTGAGAGCAAGGAGAGAGAGTTATCTACTCCTAGTCCCTTACACACAGGAATTGCTTCTCTCTTTCCTCTTGGAGGAAAGTGAAAAAAACAAGTGACAAAGAGGTGATAAGGTGAACAAGAAAATGGCGTGTAAAATAACTGGGAGATATTCTGTGAGAGGGAAACAGAGAGGGGAAAAGGGAGAGAGCAGTTTGTGATCGTTCCTGATTTCAGGCAACTTGACTCTTCGCATGCCGAAGCCACATTTCCAAGGTCTTATCTGCCATATGGTCGGCCCTGTTTAGATGATTTATTAGGTGAGGAAAAGCACACTGATAAATTTTACTGTGTTTCCCTGCATAGGCAACCCATGGTGTCAATAACAAAACTCAGGCGTCTTTAATGAAAACTTTTAGTACCGAAAGGGTAACCATCTATTTATGAGTCACTATAATATTACACAGGCAAAAAGAAATTATCTGTGCTTCTCACGCACTCGACAAAAAAAAAAAAGGACTGATTTGGAGCAGGGGGGAGAGCACAGATCATATCCATATGTCAGCAGCTCCCAAGCACCCTGCATTTAACATGGCGCGGGTGTATTTCTGCTTAATTGAAGCATTCAGCTGTTTACAGCTCACACAAAAACAGCAAGGGTTTATTTATGGCCAATTATAGAGTAGTGTTTTGAGTGAAGGAGGCCCATTATGCATTCCAGCCCTTTTGATTCTAATTAGTCACTGTGTTCAGGTTTTTGGTTTACATGCCTGATTTACTGGGGGGTAGGCGGTGGGAGTGAGAATTAATTTCCTTTAAACAACATATGCCCCTTACTAAATCAGACAAAAGCTTGCTGAGAAACAAGACATGAAAACAATAACTGTAGAACAAACTACTGTAAAGCTGCAGTGCTTACATCTCAACTCTTTTTATGTGCACTTGTAGAAGAAATAAAAAGTACAGGCTGGGAGCACAAACAATGTTCTACAGCTCTCCTCTAATGTTTACCTCATGGCACATGTAGCATGAAAACTGTTTGTTTAGCTTTATTTACTACTTAATGATAATTTTTTTTAATGTCAGGCGCTGACAGCTTGACTATAGCTGCTCTACAGAGATCAAACACATCCGAGTTATAGGTCACTTATAAAAATGACTAATGTTTTATGGCAAAGGTGAAGACTTGCTTGTATGCCTTGAAAATGGATGATGTGTTAGCTATTCATTACACAAAAACGGTTTGCCAAACATGTGCCAACAGCTTCCCGACAATGAAATGTTAATTTGCAACTAAATGAAAGTCCAGAGCACCTTAGAAATTTCATTTGCAAACCAAAGCTACTCCTTTGAAGTACAAATCTCCTACATTTAACAAGTTAGAGTCAAAGAGGTCAGAGAGGATAAAAGGACTGATTCACAGAATCAATGTCAATATCACAATAGCCACTGGTTTGCTAAGTAAAACAATGACTCGGCAAGGAAAATTAAACATAATGGCACAGCAGCAACATAAAATTATACGTAAAATCTAATTACTAAGAAAAGAACATAATAAAAACAACTGATGCATAAGATTTAATTCCTGTTCTCTTGTTTTATGATCAATGGATAACTAGCACTGTTCTACTGTGTTCCTCTCTTAAAGCTTTTTGACTTATTTATGGTGACTGTGTAGCAATTAATATTGCACAGGCTGCATTGTCATTTTTCAAGCCATTTCCCAGGAAATGTTCTACACCCCGTAATGGCCCCTCTAACGCTGTAGCTGTCATGTCCTGGACAGCTGCATTTTTACAAGACAAACTCAAACACGTCACACTCATCTCTCTGTGGACTTCCTTGCAGCTCATTGCCACACAATAAACAGACACATACACAGACCCACACAGAGGCCAAGGCCAGCAGCTGTTAATAGCTGCATGGAAAACTTTGATTAATATTTCACCCCTTGTTGCAGGGCTGTTGAGCGAGTGTCACCTTCCAAACAGTGTCCCATGAAACCTTTTCTTTCAGGGACCCTGCTTTGCCAGGTGGAGATGATGAATCTCTCTGTGAGATCCCCCAAAACCTCATCAGGCTAATTACAACATAGCCATGCAGCTCTGATGCATGTCCGTGTCTGTGCCCGTGTGCACACATGTTTAGGCGGAGGTTTGGACCCCGGCCGGGTTTAATAGTGTCACCAAATATGACGCTACATAACCAAATGAAGTCGTCACCTTTCAAATGAACAAATTCGGAAGCAGATTTTGGATGGCTTCGCTCTGCCTCCGCGATTTGAAATGTCTGGTCAAATGCTGGGATTGGAATCAGCGGTCCATACTGAGTCCATCTCAGGGGAGAAGGTTTGGCTCCGATACATAACAAACACAGGCATGAAGGGTGTGAAAACAAACTTGGCTGACACACCTGGATGTAAACACTTCTGTTCCGCTGAGAGTGTTTTTCACTGTTTGTTGTCATTAAATTGGAGGAACAAGGTGACAAAAACCTTGAATATCAACATCATGTTCTGTTTTACAACTGCAAAATGCTGACAACAAGTGTGACAACATCATTAAGTCAAATCACAACCTTAGAGTACAATGGTTGCAGTGTTCAAAGGCAGTGTTTGGTTCACTAAGTCAAATATTTCAACTCAGGACAAATTATTATCGACCAAGTCCACTTATCAGCTCTGATGTTGACATTTTTACAGTGCGATATCTGTAATTTTTTGTGTAATAAAATCAATGGATTAGTCTTGGCCTCAAGCAATAATCTTGTTGGTTACATAAGTAATAGCCCATCAGCAATAAAATATGAAAAGACTTAAGTTCTGTGAAAAATACCATCACTATTTGTCAAATATAAATGATGACTTTTATCAGCTTGTAAACTTGGTAACACCATTGTAAATTTCACTGCTTATCTATAATTGGTGTTAGGACTTGACCAAAACATTACAATTATTTTTCCCGACACTGTTATAGAAATTATACACTTTTAATTGATTATTTTCTGGCTACATTAACTGAAGTTTGAAACTCTTTTTTTTACTTAATCATAAAAGCACTGTTTTTGTCAGTACAATGCCATAGATATTGATGTAAGAATTTTTGTGATTTTGGTTATTATCAAGAAAACCGTGGAAAATGGATAGATATCAGCTCTTAAATAAAACTATTATGAGCTATTTTTGTTGTTGTCATTATATTTGTCCACATAATTGTACCTTTAGTTGTACCAGGCATTAAAATGAACAAGAAATTGAAGAAAACATAGGGTGGAATAATTTTTTTTTTTTCCGTGACACTACAACAATAGACTGGGAGTGTAATGATTACCAGTTTAACGATAAACTATGATAAAATCCCCAACAGTTAGTATCACTGTTTCAGTTTTACTTATCATGAAAATCATGATCGATTACTGCACTTTGAAGATGCACAGTAATACTTAAGTACTTGTACTATGGATTTGTTTCCATGTGGTTATATTGTTCTTATATCCACATTATTTTGTTTAATGTTGGTATATACACATTTGATTTATACCAAAATCAATATGCTGACATTTTTATATTTTAATCTCAGGTAAACAATGTTTCTGCCAACAAAGTACATTGTACGTGTTATTTGATTTGTTTTTTTTCTAAATAAAATGTGGTTAATTTATTTCAGTGTGTTTAATATATTTCAACAATACCACAATTATAATAATAACTATAATTACTTTGGTCACAATAACTGTGATATGAAATTTTTGTATGATTACATCCCTACCAGAGACACATCCACAATATTACAAGAAGCAAACAGTTTGTATTTTTTTTCAGTGAGAAAAGTCTCCAGTGGTTTAATCTTAGAAATTTTTTATGACTTTCAGGAAGCATAACCATGATTAATCCAATTAATGCTCTATATTTCCCAGCCACAATTGGTCTCCTTGATTCTTAATAATTAGCATGATATTGGTCTTTAAAATTCTTCAACATGGTTAACATATATTATACACATCACTGGAACTCATATTTACACAATGTAGGCTGTAAATATTAATAACATCAATAGTATATACTATATATGTCATATTTAAATATGCCAGGGCTTAATATCCAACACTGTTAATACGTGTGTCAAATCAGATTCCAGACAGTGTGATAATTATGTGTTATCAATAATAACCGGTCCCCCCCCCATCTGCTCGTACAGACTGAATGAGACAACGGCGCCAATAATATCACAAAGACATGTGTGAAATATGAGCATATTTGTGTCATCCCACACCTCGGCATGTATACCGCTGCATGGCACAGCGTCCCTGTCAGCTGTTGTCTTTTCTTTCCACACACCTCATACCGATTGCAGCACCTGTCTCTCCAATTCCTCTGTAAAGGCTATATTGAAGGATTGAGGATGGAGAAGGTGTGTGTCACCTGGGGTCCTCTGACAGAGAGAGGCTGTCATGCCCATCACTGCCCCAGCAGGCCCGCCAATCACACACAGGCAAGCCCACGCCGAGACAAGGCCAGACAAAACAAGCAAACAAGACAACAATCGACAACAATCTTTAAACACGCTTGTCACTCTCCTCTTGAGAGATTTCCATTTCTGTTACTTAAGTAGCACGTAAGAAACAAAGCCATCGCCAACACAACTCTGGTGTTCTCCCTCCTCTGAGAGATTACAGATTTCCAGCCATTTAGTAGAGAATGAGAGGCGTCTGCAGATTGAGGGGATTGGCGCAGCACGTGGCGGCATGTAGCAGCCTGACTGGGTTGAGCACGGTGTGGCGTGTCATTTTTGGGCGCGCTGTTGCTCAACATCAAGAGAAATCGATGGCGTCTCCACAGGGGCAGGGAGGCCTGTGGAATAGAGGAGCTTCTCAGGTCTGTTTGAACTCATTTTCTTTTCTGGGCGGTTGCCCCCTCGCTCAGCCCCCTAAGGCATCTCCCTCACAGCAGGCCCTGACAGCTTGACACATTGACAGCTGCCGTTGAATGACAACTGATTTGTACAAATTTCAAGCCTTATAAATCTACCTGTCACAACAAGAGCATAAAAGAGCTCGGACCCAGCAGGTAATTCGGAAGTGGAGGGGGAAGGAGAAAAAAAAAACCTGCTTCCTCCTCCTCTTCCTCACTCCTGACAGCCCGGTCTGAGAGAGATAGAGAAAAAGGGAAAAGACAGGAGATGGAAAGCAAAAAAAAAAAAAAAACACAACGTGGCTATTTTTCCTTTTCCCTGACAGTGTAGCATCATCCTCTCTTCAGGTCCACTTCTGAATGAAAACAGGTGAAGCCATTTTCTTGCCACCAGGTGATCAATGGACTCATTTAAAGATTAAAAAGAGTGAACTGAAAATGGAAAGAAGTGCAATTTTGTTTTACACCGACATTAAAGCACCACCACCTGCTACTCACAAGATTATCGCATCAGTCTGCTTCTCCAGACTCTCACTGGGTAAATGAGCAAGCTCTTTTTACGGTATTTAAACAATATCCAATACTTCTGTAGTGCCCCTCTACCTTCCCACCCCCTGCCTTTCATCTGTTGGTAATAGCGGACCTGGCGGGCAAAGCCCAGAGCTGCAATAAATCCTTTTCAGGGGTATATCTTATAGCTAGATATAAACTATGAGAGACGGGGGCAGAAGAAAATCAATAGGAGTGACAAACACAGAAGAGCGTTTATGATTCTAAATGAGCTGTCGTTTTCATTTCTAAAAGGGATGATAGCCCATCCTTCCTGATCATAAACAGCAGGTCACCAATTTCTTTCTAATGTTAACTGAATGAAGAAAACACTTCTGCAAATTGTACTAATTAACCATTCTGTAAATGCCAAAATATAAGAGTGACTGCTGTGTAAAACACCCTTGGCCCTGTAACGTGCCTGTGTTTTCTGTAAGCAGTTCATTAAGATAAAAACAAAGTGATCTCTTCATTGTATCTGTGTTCAGCTCCGGTTTATGAGACAGTGAGAGTCAGATCAAGTGATAACAGCGGAGAGGTTATCCAGTCCTGGTTACAAATCACGCTGTGCTCAGCATGCGCCTACTGTTAAACAGGAATCAAATAACTGACCGGCAACACCTCTTGTGTTTGTTTACCGTAGGCTGTAATGGGTGTTAGATTGCTATGTAGTGAATGAAAACAGACTGAATAAGGAGCTTTTCCTGTTCACTGGTTGTATACGGTTGGATTAGGGGTGCAACAATACTTAAATAATTGAAGGTTGATGTGATGATCTCTTGAATTCTCGGAAAAAAACAGAAATAACTGACAACAAAAAAACAACTAAATTTCCTTTAAAAAGCAGTAATTTCCCCCCAAATTACTATCTATTCTACTTGTTTTTTTGTTGTTGTTGACCAGCACAGTCATTACTAAAGATAGACTGGAAATAAGTGTGTTAATTAAGGATAAAGTAATACACAGTCACAGAAAAAAAAATTCATTAGACCACCCTATGTTTACTTAAATTTCTTGTTCATTTTAATGCCTGGTACAACTAAACGTACATTTATTTAGACAAATACAATGATAACAACAACACTAGCTCAGAAGAATTTAATTTAAAAGACAATATCTATCTATTTTCCATGTTTTTTTTTATAATAACCAAGATCACATAAGTTCTTACACCAATATCTATGGCATTGTACTGACAAAAACAGTGCTTTTAGGCATTCCATGTTTTCTGTCTGTTTTAGTCACATGATACACACAGGAGTTAGTACTTGATTGCATAATCATTGTTTTTGATCATTTTTGCTGGTCTAATAATTTTTTCTGCGACTGTATCAGCCAGACATCTGTATCGGATACATTTGCCAATACCAGTATCGACACATAACATGTCTTTTCACGGATGGCATTGACAGATCTTTATTTGTCAAGTTAATATGAGGAGGGCTTAAAACAGTATCTATTTTTATTTTTCAAACAAAGATTTCTTAGTTAAAGTGAGAAAGATAATAGCAACAAAAATCTACATATATAAAAATGTTATTTTAAAGATAGTTAATATTTGTGGCCAAGACATTTTGCAATCCTACTATTATTATTATTATTATTATTATTATTATGTTTGTATAGGGAGTCTTATCTGTGGGTAAGAGAACAATTTCCCTGCTTTCTTAAACTTACTCTTCTAAACTCCTGCTAAACCTCTCCTATTTGCAAGTAGGCAAAACACTCTAATCCTCCATTTGTGTGTATTCATCCCTGTCCTAAATGTGCCCTTCCGCACTCTAACCCTCAAAGACCCTTCCCTTCATGCAGTCACCGACCATGCTGTTTGATTAAGACTTAGCCCACTGCTTTATCCCCGGACAGGACCCCGGCTGGGCCAAAAAGCACGAGTTAAGCAAAGGGATTATCAGTGCCACTCCCATTGAGGCAGTCAAACTGTCACACAGATCAAAGTGGTTCCCAGCTGACCCACCGTCATTTAAGGCAGGTGTCCTCTCATATTCTAATACTGGGCGTCGTGCATGAACTCAGCTATTGAAAAAGGTACCAGAGCATTGTTGACTGTTATTGACCATTGTGTGACTGCTGAAAACCCAGTCTCTGCCATACAACATCTTTGGATTTGGTTTGACAAAGTTAAGTTGAATATAAAGTAGCAGGCCTCTACATTGTGTCTTCAGTTCATCTAATGCCAAACCCAATAATATATCCGTCAACATAATTATTCTTTTTAATAAAGTGCATTACATCACATGGAAAAAGAAAAAAAAATAAATAAGGCTATTACTAAATATATGGGTGCTTCTATGGCACTTTGCCAACTTTTTAGACCCAATAATAAAAGAGAAATATGGACATATTTTCCCTCATGATGTACCAAATGTTAACCTCAGATAATGCAAAAAATATACATACTTTTGCTCTGCGCCATCCCAAAATTAATGAATTTTTAATAAAGTATTAGGGCCAAAAATAGGACCAACATTGGGACAAAAAACACTTACTTATGTGTCAGTGCATTTTATCTGGAAAACATGCCTGTAAATGGTCTTACATACACTATAAATAAACACTGTGTTAAATTTGATAATCCTAGTGGTTTTTCTAATCCAGACATGTGTGTTTTTTTCTTGAATATTAGTCTCATTCCAGGTTTCATGTGTAACCCATCATGTCCACTTGCATTACATGCGGAACCTGCCCATTTAAACACAAATAAATCAGAAGTGATTTTGCAACAGAGATTATTTTTCTGAAACACTCGGCCTTGCATAATTAGTGCAATTTCCAAAATGTACCTGTGAGAAAATAAAAGATATATGAAAAAATAGTAGTGTGTAATTTTGGCATCCTTTTTACAATGTTACATGCAAATTTTTGCATAAAAAAACTAATATAAAAATAATATAAAAATGTGTTTTATCTGAATAAATGTTTCTCTTATCTCAGAAAATATTTATTTTTAAAATAGACCCAAAGTGCTTCCAAACTTGTTCCATAACATTAGTCTACATCTTGTTTAAATTTTTATCCCCCCATGTCCTACTTTTAGGGACCAGTTTCATAGAAGCACCCATATATTATAATATATTCGACAACATGTCCAATGAAAGGAACATGCTTTAATCTACTCCAAGCTTAGCATATTTACAAAACCACTTCAGAGATCATTTTTCACTTTCAGAAACAATGGCTAAATTCTGTAATTAATAACACAATGTTTTTGACAGCTGTTATTTACTCAAAACAAAACAGCAATACAGCAACAGCCAGATGGTTTTTAGAGTGAGATCACAGTCGATGACAAGAGTCCTGTTATGTCTTGATAATTTGGGAACACTGGCATGACAAGCATTAGTGCCGTAAATAAGTGAACACAGACACTGGTGTGACACCATTCAACTGGGAAGACAGCCTAAACTCAAGACCTCCCAAACAACGCAGACTGCAAATCATTTCCATCAGTGCTCCAAAACATCATAGAACAAGAGAGAAAAGTGAAGTTTGAGAAGTGAGATTTAAAAAAAAGAGTGATTCAAACATGAATGACCAAAGTGATAAAGACAGAGGGGGATATAAAGAAGCCTGGTCAATCGTCACACGATAATTAAAGGCACAGAATGATTCTTGCTCTGGCATCTGAAGCCCAGCTGGCCTTGGATCCAGCAGGTCGACTGTAGTTCAGCCGAGGGTCTTGTGATCTAGGGCGTGGGGTGGGGGCAGGGGGAGGGGCTTGGCTCAACAGGAGTGGGGACCAAGTGGTTTGGTGGGGCGAAGGGATGACGGATGGGCCTAAGGGTGAATGCCAAAGCCATAAATCCAACCTCAGCCTGACCCCAAGATCCTATAAAGTTTATTTACATTTTCACATTGCGTCCACCTCTAAAATGTCTATGTTTAGACATTTCAAAGCGAAACGACGCACCCATGATCTATCATGCCACCAAGCTCTCACAGAGGAGAATGAGTTGGGAGCAGTTTTATCCCACTGTGAGTTGACCGGCTGTCTCCTCATATCCTCCCTTGTTCGAGGATCACTCAAAGGATCTTTTATTAATCACCAGTTTGTGAGGGGAGGTTCTATTTATACTATCCAGTCGCCTTTGCAGCTCGCCTGCTGAGCTTTGAGCAAGCTTTGAGGCATTTAGGGACTTTTAACTTTCTTCATATTGTGTCTGATATCTTTTCCACATGTTATTCCTCAACCCATTTTACTAATGTTTATTTGCATTCATTTAAGTCTTTATTTAAAGATTGAATTAGATTAGCTGGCACACATCAGCAGTAATGCACTAAGCGCAGTATCACATTTCCTACCGCAGGGTGTCAGGGAGATTGTGTCTATTTACACTTCAGTTCCTTTAATGATTTTCATTCAGAAATCAGTTTGGTGTTTATTCTCATCACTGCTGCCTAGAATGATTTCTGGCAACACAAAACTACTCAACAGTAATTAGCAGTAGCAAGAATTCGCTGTTATGCTGCCAAGATACTAAACAAAACAAACCAAAAAAAAAAAAAAAGCTGCACCACTCCAACAGAGCTCAAATGCTTTTAACTCTTTTCTTCTGTTTGTGAAAAGCGGGATAAATAAATAACTAAAGGCAACATCCTGCCATTTCACTTTCCTGCAGCCCCCAAACACTGCTCTTTTTGATGTGGGCGCCTGTTGAGAAACCTTGTTTGGACAGCCATGGGGTGGAGCTGCCAGGCTTATAAGTCTGCCACAGAACACAGGCGCACACAGGGCAGCCCGCAGGGGTCCTCTCATCGGCAGAGGGAGGGGATTCTACCACCTTAGTGGGTGAGAAAGGCACAGTATTATTACACCCCATCAAGGAAACTCCAGCTGACAATAAATCCCTGAGTGCTTTACAGTGCAGACAGTGAACATGGAAGAGCGCCACTGAGAGCGAAAAGAGGGGAGGAGGGAGAGAAGTGAGGGGAGGGTTAGGGAAGGAAAGGGGGAAGAAGACTATCCCTCAAAAGGCCATAAAGCCTTCAGGCTGTCATTCAGAAGAACAACCATGGCAACAGAAAATGTTTGGAAATTTCTCTTTTTTTATCTTAGATCTGCCACAGTTATTACTCCTTTTAGGGCTAATAAATGTCTGAATTCATGAGCCAATTATAAATAAAACCACTCTGCTGTACCTATTAGCAGTTCACAACTTCCACGAAATACTCTGACTCTTCAAAATGTATGTATCATGTGCACAAAACAATCGGTATTACCAATAATTGCATTTTGCCTAAGAAAAAAAAAACAATAAAATCACAGTGGAAAACAATGTACCGGGCAGTTCATCGCAGGCAAAACCATTACTTGAAGAGTGTCCTGTCAGAAAAATCTGCCAAGAGCTAAAAGAAAAATACACATCTAAAATAAAATAATCACTGATGATTCTGAGCTAGTTCTGTGGTGGAGACAGCGCTGTATGGCCTTGTGTGAGAAAACAGGGAACATGCCTAAGTTATTACTGCAGGAAGGCAATCTGTCAAAGCCAGGCTGTTCTGGCATAGCCAATACCACTGGTGAGATCAGAGAGTCAGATTCTGCTTGCAATTACTGCTAAAGGACCTTGGATGCAGGCAGCCTGCTATCAATTATTTCCCTGGCCCTAGACACTTGGAGCTGTCAAAGCCCTACTGTCTTCTGTTTTGTAACAGAGGGCCCTCTAAGGCTCCAAGGAAGCCTAGCTATTCTCCGACAGCAAGGGAAGATAGTTTGTGTCATTAAGTGGCGCTATTATGGATTCACACACACTTCAGAGTATGTTTTTCTCCTACTTCTCTTGCTCTTTCCAATATGTTACTTTACAATGCTGCCTCTGCCCGTATCTCTTTCTCTCTCTCACTCACCCCATGATAAGTGGATTAATAGTAAAACGAGAAGAGAGACTACGAAGAGTAGTGTTCTGGCTGACAGCTCTGACCAGGGTATTAATGGCAAGGTTCTTGGCTCTAATATTCACTCAGGGTATTTTATGTACACTGGCCAGAGCCCCAAAACTAGACACACAGCTAGATACATGAATGCTAATGGGTGTTTTAAGATGAACTATTTAACTATTAAAAAAAAAACAAATGCATCAGCTGATAAAACGTTTATTCAATCTTGCTGTGAAAAGTTAAACATATGTCTATTTTCCTTGTCAAAATTTTAATGAGCTATAATTCATGATGATGAGCCAATTTAGTGATAGCCTAATATGGTGTAAATGAAATCTACATATGCACCAATGAGCCATTCACGCAGCCGCATTTTGCAGCAGACCCGTCTCTCCTTGCGGAATAAAGGATAGACGGGGAATAGATTAATCATTTTTCCACAGGATGACATTACTTTGGCCCACTCAGCCCAGAGCTGTCCCTCAGGGCAAGCCCCTGGATCATCCAGGACCGGAGCTTTGGCACAAAACGACAAATCCCCACCACCACCACCCCCCCCCCCAGCCCCAGGCAAGTTACACGACCGTATCCCTGAAAATTACATTCTTATGGTAAGCAAATGTGCTCTAAAGCAATACTGCAGTTGCCGGTTGCATGAAAGTGTCACGGAGGGGAGGAAAGGTCATTTGCTGTGTGGGTTAGAGAAAGTAAAATATGGCACCTACTTTGTGTGTGTGTTGTGTGCATGCCAGTGTGTGTTCTTATAAGGCTATCCGCTCTGAAATTTTAACCACCGAAGTGAGAAGCTGACCTAGAAAGTGAGGACATTTTGCCTGGCATTCACCCTCAGATGGACCTTCAAAGGGCTGTGGAGGGTTCAGACATGCTTTTAGGGTTAGAATTAGATTTAAGGAATAGCACTATAGCATCAAAAAGTGTCCTCACAATGCCATATGGTGCAAACGTGTGTGTCTGTGTATGAAAGCTTGTCAAAGAGGGAACTAGGGTTCAAGGGATGATAGCAAGGTTATTGTCATCTAAGCTGCTCAAGGTCAGCTGCCATCATCAGCACAGGTATTATCTCCTCACACAGACAGCTAATGCACTGCAGCTTTGTCCTTGAAAACGAAAACAGTCAAGTGATGGGAAAGCCATTTTTAGGTGGTTTACCTCCATAGCAATGCTGCTCGACTGATGACTTTTACATGTGTATCTTACGTAATTTAAAAACATATCTGTTATATTAATGCTACCAAGAGAAATAAGAAGACTCTCCCAAATTAATTTTTGCCATTTATTGTATTATTATCTTCTGCATTTTGCATTTTTTCTGTCCAATCAGGTATTTTTCATCATTTAATTTACTAATCATGTAGATGTTCATCAAAGTCTAGAGCAAAAATGAGGGTTTTTATATCAAAACCAGAGAAAATGGAAGAAAAGGGGACTTTCTCAGTAAAATCTATCATTAACTGAACATAAACCTAGTGTCTCCATCCACTGTCAGTGATCCAACTCCATGGGTTTTACTGGTGAATCAATGTTGTAGAAGACGATGGTGTTTCCATGGTAACTACAGAGCCTCTGAATGTCCAAATGGGTCATAACTGAGAACCATAAAAAGATGACACACTGCACCTTACATCAATTATTTACATGGATTAATGGATTAACAGGGGAAAAAACTGTTTATATGAGTACATGATTTTGGTAGATAGTGGATGTTTGGGTCTTCTGAGGTTAAAAAGGTCAAGCATCTAGAAATGTTTATTTGGGAACTGACACAAAAGCAGTGCTGGGTCTTTATGGGTTAATATTGTTATGCGTTCCCAAAGTGTTAATGTGTTACCAGCCAGTGGGATTGAAACAATGCAAATAGAAAATTGTCCACCACTGCAAGATGCTAACTAGGTTCAACGGCTGATCGACTCCATTGTTTGCTTCATTTATGTCAATGACACACAATGGAAATGTAGAGCACAGCAAAGTGATGTGGCCCACTTCACTTACGAAACTCTTGTGTTTTAGAAACCGCCTCTTGAGCAACTTATAAATGAGCTGAATCAAGTCTTTTTACAGTACCCCCCACCCTCTGACAAATCTCCTATCATTTTCATCATCCCTGCTCTGAATAAGATGCCAAAACAACCCAACAATACAACTGACAAAAAAATGACGGTGGGGTGCCAGCCAAACCTGGGTTGCTATTTACATCATCCAGCGGAATTTGACAAACAAAGTACAGGTGAGAGATTTCAATTCCAACTCCTTGATGTAAACCATAGAATTGGTTCTCATGGGGAAATTAAATTTTAGCTTTTAAGTCAGTGAGTTGCCTTATCTCTCTATTGTTCAGAAGGTTTAGTCATGCACGGAGAAGGTGCTCAGAACTTTCCAAATACACTCAATGAGATTGGGAGGAACTCATTTTGTCAGACCTTTTGTGAAGGGTTTACCGCTTAAACCCATTGCCCTATACACTGATGACCCCTTTTCCCCCCTAGACTCCAAAGTTTCTCCTAACATCAAACTTAGGATTATCTTTTGATTTCCTTTTAGGTGAAAGCACTTCTTAAGACCACAGCTGTGAGGTCTGACAGACAAAAGGGGAGGAGGATAGTCACCATATTTATCATGACTGGGATACCTCTTCTGTCAGAACCTTTTTTCTTCCACATGCTAATTGGCAATATCTCGTAGCCTCCTCCAACCTGGCCCCCCTTAAACCCACACGGCAACACCCCCCCCCCTTTTTTTTTTTACCCATTTTCTTTCTTCCATCTCCCCCTCCTTATCCCCCCCTTACCCCATACAGCAACCCTTGTCCCTGGCTCGAGGCTGTCCGTCTCCGAGGGGAAGCGAGGTCTGTCAAATCAAGTCGAAAGCCTATTAGCATGCTAATCCACAATAAAAGCTCATGATCTCCGAGGCTATATTTGTCACTTCCTCCTGGTCCAATCTGACATAAAAAGGCACTAATAACTTAAAAAAGGAGAAAAAAAAACAATTTAAGCTGATTAGGTCTACACTGTATACAATCTCTGAATCACAACACATCCAATCAACATGCTCATTATTTTGTGCTGAATGTCCCTAAAAATGTAAAGTAAATTAGAAATGTAACATGCACAAAGAAGCGGCCCACAAAAAGCAAAAGGGGTCAAATGAAACCAAGAGAAGACAGTATAATTCCTATCTAGACACAAAGGTGGGGGCTCTATAAATCTGCAGCTCAGTAAATGCTTTAAAAAGTTCAGCTTTACTGGCAGAAGAGTGTGTGGAAATGCAAGATCGGAGACAAAATAGCCAGTTTCCTACGCACATGATGTGTGAAACGTGCAATTATGTGATTTAGGTTTTGTCCTGTAACTCGTTCAGCCTAACTCTACAAATCCTGACAAGAAAATATAACTCAAAACTTATTAATGTACCCCAACTGTATTTTGACCATAATTATGAACTCAACAAAAATATATGCAGTATATTTAGCATATGATCTGTTCAACATTGAGGCTTCGGTGATGTCATTGACATTTTTTTTGCTTCCCAAAGAAAAGCTTCCCCTGAAATGATAAACACTTCATAAATTTCAATTCATCATCTATTTTCTGAAACACTGACACAGATATGAAGAGAAATATAATGCAATACGTCTGGCAGTAGCATCAACTTTAAAAAAAACTTCTCCTGTTTCTCAGAGAGCGCCAGGCATGCCTTGCACATAGGGAGATCAGAGAACATGGCTGCTGTGGTTCGCCTGCTACCATCAATCAGACCCCAAATGGCTTCTCTGACACTACCACTACTCGTTTTCCAGGGTGCCTTATGTGGCCACCATCTTGAAAAGAGCACCACGGAAAAAAGAAAAAAAAAAAATCGTGAGCCAGGAGGGTGCTTTTTTGAAGAATGGCGAAGGAAAGGCTGGCTAAAATCACTGCCAAGTATTCACACAACAATAGGCTTCCAAACAGATCATCTGAGGAGGCGAGTGTAGATGCAGTCCAGGTGTGCACCAGCAGCGAGCGAGTGAGTTCTCTTGTCAATATTGTATGTTTGAAATTTCTGACACACACATACACACTCACCCCTACCTTACCCCTCCCTCGTTAAAGCGCTCCTCTCCATATCTTTACTCTTCTCTGCTTACCCCCCCCCCCCTCCCTGCCC
>JAPTGZ010170201.1:0-15574 GCA_029814645.1 Fowleria isostigma | reverse complement strand
TGTGTGTGTGTGTGTGTGTGTGTGTGTGTGTGTGTGTGTGTGTGTGTGTGTGTGTGTGTGTGTGTGTGTGTGGACTTTTATGGGGGTAAGGGCCTAAAGAGGACTCTGCTCTTGTAAGTCCTGTTTGGAAACAAGAGCTCAATGAATGTTACAAAATAAACACGATGAAAAATAACCAGAGACAGTTCCTTGGGCATTAAAAGGAGGGAGACTTAATAAAAGGAGTGAAGCAGTCACCCTTCAGTGAGAAACGCTTTGAAGTAGAACTTATTATCTGAGGAATACTTTTGGGTTGTCCTAACGACGCTGCTGAATGGGAAAGGCACTCCTTTGTCAGCGATTTGTTCTCCTTTAGTGGGATGCCCGTGGAAATCACTTACATGGGCCACCTTAACATACTGGCTGCAAATCAGTAACTGGCAGAGTCAGACATGCAGACGCCACTTTGGAGGGGACAAAGCGAAAAGTCGCAGTGAGAACGCCGCTGTTTCTCAATTGTGCCCTTTAAAGAGGTTGAAAGATAATTTCTCAGACGAGCGTAGAGGAGAAACAAATGCCGACTTGTCAGACTTTACAAGCTTTATCCATCTCTTCAACACCGTTGGCACAATGCACATGAAAATGGCTTGTGAAGTGATCATTTTCGGTCTCCAAAAAAAAAAAAAAAAAGTTAAGTCTGTAAAAAAAAAAAGGCAAGTCATTTGATCTGAGCACCTGCACCAAATATGACACCTGAGGATTTTTTCATTTGATTTTATAAATATTTTTGATTATTTTTTTTAGAGTTATCGCTGTTTTTAGTTATTTATTTTATTTTTTTGCAGGGGAAGCAGGTGTCAAGAATGTCAGCAACCGCCTCCTCTAGAAATAAAATAACCTATACCACAGCAGCAACATCTAAAATATATTTATATCACAAATTAATACATTTTTTTTCTAATTTTTTAGTTATTTTTTAACAGTAATTCCAAATATAGGTCAAATCAGACAACGTTTTATTATCATTTCTATTAAACATTAATATTATCCGTCTGCTTTAATATAAATACACTTCAAAACTTTAAATATAGTCTAAAAAAAAGTGAGTGTATTTGCTTCTCCAGATCCTTTCAGTGCACCCATGTACTTTCTACTTGTACATTTGTCTGCAACTATAAAGCACACACCTGTTTTTTCTGACCAAGTCTAAACTTTGTCCCAGTGTGAAGCCTCCTCGGTGTGTTTTAGTTTTCCCCCCGTTCTCACAAACACACACTAGTCTAATGGCCACATATTTGCTGCCCAGGCATTTTGCCAACTTTTTTCACGCTCCCTACCTGGCTGCTATCTTAAGTTTCATGATCTAGTCGGGAAAAAAAAACAACGACGTGTGCTTTTGCTGCTGCTGCACCTCTGAACTGAAGATCCTCGAACCTAACACAACTCTGGGGGAGTTTTTTTTTTTTTATTATCATTATTATTATTATTATTTGTCCTCCGATGGAAATATAAGCGCTCAGACTCAGCTTCATTGTGATCTGCGAACAGTAAGTAGTTTTTTTTCAGTACATGCACTTCAGTCTGCAGGGGACAATCCAGCAGCAAGTTGAAGGAGCGACACCAAAAGTGGGATTTTTTTTTTTTTTTTTTTTTTTTTTTAAAGAAGAAGAAAAACTCTTTTTCCCCGTGGATTTTCAAACTGAAAATGATTTGTCCGGTTTTACACTTGGACTCTGTCGGACGTCTGCAGCTTCACCTATTAGCCCCGATGTCTTTCCCTAAGGACTGGACAGTAATACATCTGACGAAAGGCACTCTGGGGGGTTCACTCAGATGACCTGTGCTTGGTTTTTACTTTCATAGGAACTTCATTAAATCAATTACCCAGTGAGCAAATCAGAATTCTAATAACACCACATTATAGATATATATGCATAAGCTGTGAGTTGAGTGTTGGAGTAATTTGTCTAAACTTATACATGGGGCTGTTTTTGTTTTCCTGAAGTGAAGCCATCATTTCCCTGAATTACCATATTACAGATACTTTATACTGAGGATAAAATTCTATTCTTTTCTGTTCAGTGATATAGAAATAAAACCACCAGCAGTCACAGCAACTTACAATTATTGTTATAATTTAAGCACCTAAGTCTGGAAATGAATATAATGTATTAATCATGTCCAATGAATGTTAGCAAAAAATAGAAATATTAACAACAAGTGAAGTGAGAAAAAAATAATTAATTCTGGAGCATTGCAAAAATATGTATCCAATGACAGGGCAGTCTTTAAAATAATAAATGCAGACTATATTTGAATTGTTATTCTTGGTGCTATAAATATACCTTTTGTGTGAGATGAGATAAATGTCATATCAAGTCTCATACAAGCTTCAGTTTGGCTATATTTATTTAGATTAATATACTGTTGTCCATAAAGCTGGAATAATTTGGTTTTCTGACACATTCCTCTTTTTATTCCTATTTATACACATGTGTGATTACCTTTGACCATGTTCAGTGATTACACACTGAGTCCCAGTTACACTTTATCTATCAACAATAAATCATATTGTCATATTCAGAAGAGGAAATAAAAACTTTACTCTTTAACAGTACACTTAGAGTGAGACATTTTGCATTGATCTGTACTGTGGTGATGGGGCAAATTTTAATATTTTTATTTTAGTTTGCAATCTCAAAATATTAGATTAGATTAGATTAGATTAGATTAGATTAGATTAGATTAGATTAGATTAGATTAGATTTCAAGATACTGAAGTTCCAAAAGCAGCACAACACTGAGCATACACACAAATAAAAAAGCAATACAAAAGCAATGCAATAACATAACTATAAAAAAAAACCCCAAAAAACCTATAAAAACAGCAGTATAAAAAACCCACCATTTCACATTAGAATGCGTTCATAGCATTCACATAACCCTTTAAGGGATCTGGTTGCTCACACGTCGTCAGTGTTGTCCTGTGGATTAGCGTGGCCAATTCAGTTATGCACCGCTCTTCTGAAGAGCATGATACATCACTCAGAAAACTGACATAATATCTGGTGGCTCAGTAACATCTGTGGGGGTAGAGACTTGGTGCTGGTCCAAAGCCCCATCCCAGGACTGGGAGCCACTCCAAGGCAGTAGGTGAGGAGAGCAAGGTCGTCCACGGACAACTGCATGAGCCAGGCCCTGCTACCTGGCCCTTCTAGTATACAGCCCTCCGGCCAGAAAGTAGAAACTAAAGTGCAGATAAGCGTAAGCATGCTGCCCCAGTAGTCTCTTATTGAATGACAGGGCTTTCCTAAAAGCCTCTAAATGCAGGATGTAGGCTTCAGCGTACTTGGAAACTAGACTGACTGGGTAGAGGGAAATGGAGAACTCTATAGCCGCCTTATCAAAGTGGGACAGATGGACTTTTTAATGTAGGATATTTTCATTCGTCCCCAGGGAAGACACTGCTTACAAGGTACTTTAAACCAGCGTCATCTCCAGTGCACTGAGAACATCCTCATTTTGACCTACTCATGTAAAAAATATTTTATCCTGTTGTTTTTATCCACTGTTTGGGCTTAAATATTGGACTGAAATCTGTCAACCACACCATGCACTATTCAAAGGTTTCAATAAAGACACACTGATAGTCTGTTATAAAGTAACCTGGGACAAAAATGGACTTTCTTATGTGTAAGGGATTACTTTGACCACCTCTGTCCCCGCTAATCAACTTTAAATCCATGTATCTCACCTCCATTTCATATCATAAATACCAATCTATGGTTGATCAAAATTATTTCAAAAGCATAGTGCCAGTCCACTATTTTAATCCACCCCTATTCCCCAGCTTCCTCTTTCTTACCTTCACCCTCTATTGTGGGCAAAGATTAGTATCTGTACCAGATTTGTGCAGAACTATCACGCCTGCAACATCAGAGGACTGGCCTTGAATGCACCCCGTTTTATTGCAGAAAAGGTCAGCATTTAGAGTAGGGGAAATCATTCTATCACAGCTGGGGAGAGGGAAGAGGGGGTACCCACGGAACGGACGGAGGGTAGGAAATGAAGAGGGTAAGGTCCAGGGAAAGAGGGGAACCATGCATGGACAGTCTGAGCGCAAGAAAAAGACTTGTCAAGAAATAAATAAAAAAAAAAAAAAACAGAGAGACAGAGAGTAAGACGAGGGGCAATCTGTGTCAACAACAGATAAGGTTTGAACTCCAAACATCTGACTGTCTTCACATAGTTGAGCGACTGCATGTCCATGGTGGAGGAACTGGTGAAGTTGGTAACCAATCATCCCCAGCAGCTTCCAGTCTCCCTGTAGGAGCTCTAATCCAATGTGATAAGCCAGTGCACAAGCAGTAAAGTATACAATGTGGAGGCACCACTGTCTCCTCAACCATGCAGAGCCAAGACCTCCCTCTGACTTCATGGAGGTGTCTGCAGGATCCAAAGACATCACAAGCCTCACACCCATTCTCTTTAACAGACCCGGGTTTGGCAATGATAGATAGGACTCTAGATGGGCAGAAGAAAATGTGGCGTCTTGATGTTTTCCAACTGACCAGGGATAAGCCAGAAAGGAAATATGGCTGGATAGGCAATGAGATTGAGATATGAGGTCTCCATCTGACGGACGGCTTCAAAGAGAAGAGGTCCGGGTCTGCGGAGGCCCCAGATGAAGCTTAAGACAGAGATGATTGAATACCAAGATGACCTATGGCATTAATGAAGGCCAGAAATCAGACCAGGGAGCTCCTCAGCCACTTCTCCATGCCCCGGCTTGTTTGGTTTGTGTGGAAACGCCTCTTCAATCCTGGACCGGGTGGACCAGGAGAAGAAACAGAAGATGCCAGACATGCTGAATCAAAGAAATCACAACCCTCCACCCCGTCTAAGGACATAAGCATCACACTTATTAGGCCAAGCCCTTTTACTTGCTGTGAAGATACTGATGACAGCCATAATGTGTCTGGTCGTCCCACAGGACACTTAGCTCTGGACTGTCCCAATCACAAGACTAATTGTATAATTAGGCCAGCTCCATTGGGGATGGGCACCTTTTGGCCCTTCGCAGACATTTGCCATGGTAAATGACAGTATATCTCACAAACTATCAAAGCTTATCCATCTTAATGACACTAAACCTTGAGAGATGGCTATTCTTTATTAAAATGACTGATATGATATAAATACACCTTTACAGACGTATATCCATCACACAGTGAAACGCTGGGGGATTAGATTTAAATTGTTTTTCAGGAGCAAATGAAGAGGGTTTGTCTTGTTGCATCTTGTCTTGATTTTGTGACTTAACCCATAAGTACCCAGTGTGAAATTTATGGCACTTCACAAAATGTTCTCTATATTTAAAGTCCTTAATGGTTTATTGTCAATTATTGTGATATTATTTTCTGTATTTTTTGAAATTTTTTCAGTGAAAATCAGGTATTTTCCAACATTTAATTTACTAGTCATGATGTTCATTAAAGTTTAGAGTAAAATTGAACATTATTATATCAGAAACAGAAAACTGAACAGAAAGTGACTGTTTCAGTAAATCTATCATTAACCCTTTAACTGCTTGCTCGATCATATGGTTTAGCACATTCTGAGTCACTATTTGTGCTTAACTTATCTGAACCAAATAGAGCCAAGAAATGAAAATCACTAAAGACATTTTGACTGTTTTTGGTAAAAATATGAAAGATATAAATACTTTTTTGGCATATTATAATATAAGAGGCCTTTCTGAACATGATTATACTATTTGATACCACAAAAAAACTTAAATTAGATATGTTTTTTTTTTTTTTTTAAACATCAGAATCAGCAATATTTTTATTAATCCCTAGGAGGAAATTTAGTGTTACAGTTGCTCCTCATACAAGTACAGCAGTTGGAGATAAATAGGGATAGAAATATAACAATAAAATAAGCAATAAATAAGCAGTAAATACCAAAGATAAGCAATAAGTACCAAGATTTGTGATAAATAAGTATAAGTGAGTAACTGGAATAAGTACCAGTGTTCAACCAAATGATTGGTTTGTTGCTTTAAGAGTAAAAAAAAAAAAGCCTATATGAAACAATGGATTGTTATAAAATCCAAACCTCTGTCCATCTATTGCTGCAACTATTAAACATTTAGTGGTACTACATCATGAATATGTTAAAATAATTTACGTAGTAAGTAATTTTTTGACACTTTATAGTTGGTATTTGCAAATATGTTTAAAAAAATGTAGAAATTATTTACCCAAGGGAATATGAAATGCGAACAAAAAATGTTAAAATGTTTACATCAGGTTTTTCTTGGTGTGGTCGTTAAAGGGTTAAGTGAACATAAACCCAGTGTTTCCATCCACTGTCACTGATCCACCTCCATGGGTTTTACTGGTGAACAAGTGCTGTAGAAGATGACGGTGTTTCCACGGTAACTACGGAGCCTCTGAACGCTCATCAATATCTGATGACCACGAAAAGACGAATGATTGTATTTTACACCAATTATGTAGATGTGTTTGTGGATCAACAGGGCTTAAACCGTTAGATGTTTTTGGTGGCTGTTTGGGTGTTCATGGGTTAACACTGGTGTGATTTTACATTTCACTGCAGACATTTGAATGCAGGCCGTTTCTTTGTGGATTGCCGGTAGATTATGTATTCATCACTTCAGTGGGAGGCTTTCAGAGTGGTGCTTTTCTATTACAAGTGAATTGGTCCTGAGGAAAAACGATCCTCCCTTGCACTGACACGGAGAGTCCTTATTACCCTACTCCAGCCCCTCCTCAGATTTTCAGCATCACCATGCACATCATTATCGTTGTCAAAAGTTGTGCGCCGAATATGAACTCTCGGTGATGGGGGCTGTGGCAGCCACCGCTCGGGGGGAGTCAGACGGAGGAGGGGGGATGACTTGCAGGTGTCGGTGCTTCAATCCTGACCAGCCGTAGAGAGGTCAGGACACCTCTCCATCCAGGAGGTCCCCATAGGTGCCCTCATTACGCAGGCCCCTGTAGCACCGCGCCGAGTGCGCATGGAGAGGAGAGGTGCGACTCCTTTCGCTCCAAGTCTACCTCTCCCACCTGGCCTCTGTCTGTCTGTCACAACTCCTATAGGGAGGACTCTCTAATCGGAATTATAATAAGCATAATAACAACCGGTGGATGCGGGGAAACTGGAACGGTAATAGTAACGGTGCATTATTAGAGACACTTATGACAAAACCTCGGAGATGTCACATAAACTACAGCAACAAACTGAGTCATCACTTCACAAGTAACAATACATGAGGGGGATTCCAGGGTCTTTATGATTAATAAACTAACTTTTAAAAATCACACTTTTTTCTGGGTTTTGGAGCGCAGTCCTTCATA
Source organism: Fowleria isostigma (assembly GCA_029814645.1). Classification (NCBI taxonomy): domain Eukaryota; kingdom Metazoa; phylum Chordata; class Actinopteri; order Kurtiformes; family Apogonidae; genus Fowleria; species Fowleria isostigma. Next base: position 8,210 of record JAPTGZ010170201.1, on the reverse strand, counting down.
TAAGAAAATGTGATTATTATCTTATTATAAGAATATCTCTGTCTGATTATAATCTTATTATAAGAACATGTATAGGTCTGATTCTATGAAGTGATAGATGTCTGGAAAGCAGCCTACGTTAACCAAAAAAAGTTTGTAAAAAACTTCCCGCTGCACACTGTGACCGAGATTCAAAGGGCAAGTGGTGCTTCATTAACCGTATCCCCATTTACTTTAGATCCCCCCTGAGTCTCAGAGAGAGCGGATTAATGTCAATTACCTGTCATTTTGCAACACCTACAATATGTTATGTCTGCGCTGCCTTAAAGGAATAATGCGCGTTCTGCGCAAGCAATTTGGACAGAATATTTATTCAAAGTAAAGAAAAACTTACAATATCAACTGATCATCCTGTAAATGTTAGAAATTTAAGCATTATTGTTTATTCATATCATTCAATAAATCTAAGTATTTTCACTAAAACCATTATTTTCTCTCCTCAAATCTCAGTTACTTTAGTTTAAATAAAATATTTATTCTGCTTTTTCTGCCAGACCACTCACTGTAAAACTAAATATAAACTATCACCGCTTTGATTGAAAAAATATATTTCCCTTTAAAGACGTAAATTAATTGCCTGCCATGCCTGATGAACACGCTAAACAATAAAACCAGAACACTGGACAAAGAAAACACCATCCAGCTTGAGGACCAATGAGGGGTTTCTTTCAATTTTCAATCACTCCTAGTCGTGCCCGGGATTAAGAGAGGGCTCTTGACTCTCTCTTTCACACAAAACCAAGAGTGCTTGTCAGCAACTTGAAGGAAAAAAGAAGAGAATAATACGTGAGTCCAGGGTTATCGTGTTTAATTGGATTAGAGTGTGTCATGTTGAAGTCCGGAGCATGACAAACAAGAGATAGAGCGCAAAGCTGCAGGGAAACACATCCTCCAAAGCACTGGGAAATACTGCACCGAAGAAACACTACATTTAAAATGGGTTTCATTTGTTTTTGATGGAAAATATATAAATGGTGAATAGTTTATTCGTGTTGCATTTCCTGTAGTGTGTCCACGGACAGCCGTGGATGGTGCCGTGGCTGAAGTGTTGCAGTGTTCTGGGTCTGGTCTGGGTTGGACTTGGCTGCGCTGCGCTCATTTGTGCGTCAAGCAGCGGCAATAACAAGGTGCGCGCAGCTGTGTGTGCAGGTGCGCGGCCTCCACCTGCTCAACGGCACACAAACACAAAAAAGAGAGGCGGATCAAAAGCTTGTTTTGCAATTGTGAGGAGAAAAGGAGAGAGGCTTACCGAATTCATATCCGCGGTGCGCTGAATTCACCTTTAAAGAGCTGTGAGCGCCAAAAGCTGTCCCAACTTTTAAGAGGAGGGGGTAGGGGGTATTCAATACAAGAGTTTACATCACTGATTTAGGATAAGTTATACGCAGTGATTTTTTTTTTTTTTTTTTTAAATTTCAATTAATTACGACATTAACAGTAATGAAAAACCTGCCAAAGTCAAATAAGTCACCGGTGCGTTACACATATGGGTTGCGCAAGAAAAAAATACTGAAGATATTCAAACATATTTTTCTCAAAAAGAGTAAATTTGGCTCTATATTGACTTTGGAGAGCTCTACCCGAAGAATAACTTTAACTCTTTTTAGAGGGGAACCAAATGTTATTTGAGAAGAGGAAATGTTTCTTCAATTTAAGTAAATTTTGGCTTAAAAAAAAAATCAAGTGAGGATAAATGAAGCCTGTTTTAGGTCCAGGTAAACATGCCAGAAAGCAGAGACAGAGAGGTGCACATGCAGAATAGAGTTTTTCCCTATGAAAAGTTTTAATATATATGTTTAAATGACATTTTGTGATTCGAATACAGCCCCTGATCTTCAGTGGAGTCAGTGTGTGTAGGTGTGGCAGGTGTGAGGACTGATCCACGGTCATCGTTTGTGTGTCTACAGACCTGTTCACTTTACAAGATCCTTTTTTTTTTGCTTTCCTTCTCCCTCAAAGTGTCTGTGCCGGACGCGTAAACTTTCTATGAGTCTGTGTTAGGTGCGTTCATAGACAATAAACCGAAAAGAAAAACAAAACCAAACATTAAAAAAAAGTTCTTTAAAGTGGAGATGAGAACAGTTCAGAAATATATTTGATGGAGTTGGATGGGTATGACTTTGGCACAAGTGCGCACAGCCTATGGGCAAAAACTGACTGGAAGAAAAGAAAAAAAGAAGAAAAAAACACAACATGACAAGTTACAAAGTGTTTTGTTTGAACACTAATGTTGAAGCCACACCTTAGTTTGGAACCCAGGCAGCTGTTATCCACATGAAATGAATGAGGAACAAGTGGAAGTGCAGTACAGTGGAGGACAGATCTGACGACAGATGGACACTTGAAGGAAAAAATGACAAAGTTGCAGAGACTTTTTGTCGCTCTGTAACGAGTCTCATTACCATGCCACCCCCCCCACCACCACCTCCTCTTCCTCCTCCTCCTCTTCCCCGACACCCTTCCTCACTCCTGGCAACAGCAGACAAAGCGGGTGGGTTTTAGTGTTCTCCACCGGGGCCGAGCAGCCTTTGATCTGGGCCCGTTAAGGAGAGGGAGTCTGGGGGGAGCCAGGCCAAGAGAAGGGCTGTGGAAGAAGGTAAAGTCACCTAAAAACTGTTTTCTACCTACTTTGATTCGATACATCGTGTTTGATCGCCTTTTGAAATTACACAGGAGCCATCCTTCTAATGGAGATAGTGCGCGTAATTCTTTTTTCCAACTCCATTTTTTTTTTCCACCTTCTCACCCATTTGCAGAGACAGACTGGACTATAAGAAGACGGACTTGGAAGAGTTAAAGTCAGCAAGAAACATCCAAGGCCTTTCAATGTAAAGGCCTGAGTAAGTTGGGTTGAATTAAAGCGCTGCTCTTCCTCCCCGCCCATCATCTTCACATAGGCCTAGAGCAGGTGGGATGCAGGTATCGCACTGAAACATTTATTTTAGGACAAACCCATGTGGAATAGCCGACACTGGGTTTTTTTTTTTTTTTTAAGGAACACATGCTCATAATTAATTTGACATTTTGCATTGTTGTTTTGCGCAAAAGGCTGAAAAGGCGCACTGCACTCAGATGCGTAAAAATAGATTTTGGCACAATACAAAAAAAAAAAAAAAGGCCTAAAGGTGGAGGATAAAAGTTGTGGTTTAACATGTCTGATCCTGATTAGTGCCACGCTGCACCATGTCTTGGACTGTCTTGTAGACGGGACAGTCAGACAAAAGCTCTTCTCAAATGAAGTTAGTAATGGTCCACATGTGCCAGATCACTCATGCAGCACAGACAGGGCGCGGTGGATTCATATCATGCAAACCACTCTGGACATGTGCCTGTCATCATTGGTTCAGAAAGGCCCTAGTTTTAGCAGGGAAAAAAAAAAAATGTTTGCTAGAATAATTAAATATGCTCTCAAATTGTAGAAAAAAAAAAAAGCAGGTAGGCCTAATTGTAGAAAATTAATTTGCAGCCATAAACATACATCTGCCTCCAGGCCTACAGCATCTAACAAAAAAAGGAAATTTAATGAATAAAACTCTAGTAAAAATTACAACAAAAACATGTTTCTGAACGAATCCACCACATTTAACAATAATATCTGCTGTAAAAAAAAAATACTTGTGTGAATTAGCCTACATGATATTTAATTTGACATTTTTCCTCCTCTCAGACAAAACAGTTAATTTCTATGATATGATATTAGTTTTAATGGAAGAAATAAGTGATAAGAAAACATTTTGCTGTCTGCCTCAAGGCTATGACATCCTGAAAATTAAGAAATGGTTTTAATAAATCTGTCACACTTTGCAAGAAAACGGTACTGGACTGACTGTGAAAATGTTCTAATTTATTTAAACCATATTGCTAAATATTGAAACAGAATTAATTGGCTTAAACTAAATGTTTTATGGTGATCAGCTCAGCGCACATTATGTTTTAAGCCATTTTTGCTAATAGCTTTACACTTCTCAAACTGTGCTACAGCTACAATAACGAGGTATTTTATTGCTTTAGAATAATCTTATGCTGCAATTAGTTTGTCATATATCGTCATTAGAAGTCTATTAAAACATCAAGTCATTATTTGGGCATCCCCGGGCGGGGAATTAGAAAAAAGAGAATCTTTGCCACACGGGTCTCATTTAGATTAATGGAAAAATATGTAAAACATTTCGTTTTAATTTTCCTCTGACAGTGTTTTGCATACATGCATTTTCTCCGCCTGCGTAGTCTCTCATAATTTATGAAAGCAATCTCGACCAACACATTACCGGGCTATGAAATACTGCTCGCAGCCTAATTGATTCCCGTCACAATTTTGTGAGGTTATAATCGTGTTAATTGTAATTTACTCTCTCAGGGAATACCGAAGACATGTATTTAAATAAAACTGCCGAGCGGACTGAGAAGATTATATCAGTTCCACACATAATAGAAATGTCATGTAGAATTACACAGCGGAGAGAGACAGGGATGCATTCCTCTAATCTAAAGAGATGTCACTAAAATGTGTTTTTTTTTCCTTCCTTTCCTAAATGTTACTGAAATTCAAGAGTAAGCAGTAAAATGAGCTTCATATAAAGACCAAAAAGTGAGTCTGCATCAGTGAAGCAGAGGTGGAAAGCTGAGAAAAAGCCTGGATTTAGTCTAATTAAAGAAAGAGAATTGGATAAAACAAAAAAAAAAAACAAAAAAAAAAAAAAAAGGGGGGGGGGGTTAAATATGTGACATTCAACACATATGGATCTAACTCTAGGGATGTTTGGATGTAAAATCAGAAAGTGGCCAACTAATTTCCTGATGATCCTCAGAAGGGCTGCCCTTTTTACTTCATCCCTGCATGCAGCCCTGTGCTGCTTCCTCTGCTTTGAGATCTTTCTTCCTGTCTGTGGGGACACCTGTTGGTGCAGAGCAGCCTGGAAAAGCCAAGTGTCCCCCGTCACACCGCTCTCCTCCATCCAGAAGGTAACCTAGTCAACCTCTGTCCAGGTCTGAGGGACGTTCTGTCATCCATTACACAGTCTTATTGAATATGGACTGAGAAAAGCTGAGGATGCAACCCTGTTAAATAGAAATCACACCTGAATATTCGACTTATATTAATCCAGTGGTTCTCAAGCTTTTTCCATCAGTCCCCCCTCAACCCCACCAACATTGTACCAGCGGTGCAATTATACCTTATTGAAAAAAAACATCAAGATTCTAACAATATTTTTTGCTTTTCCTTGAATATTTTGCGGTTCAAATTAAAAATAACTAAAATTTTTGCTTGAAAACTACAAATAAACTCAACCAGACTGCTCCCCGAGACAATATTTATACAAATAAAAATAGGAAATGTGCAATTATCTTACAACTATGACAATAAAGTCACTTTTTTTTAGAAGAAAATACTAATTTTGGTAACAAACATGAACATTTAAACAATATCAGTGACTACAATGAGTCTGCTCACATGAACCTTAAAGTGCAAACTGTACAAACTGTGCAAAAACATGCCCCAGTTTTCTTTTCTGGTCCAATCCTTTTCCATTCTCCAAACCTAAACTTTGTCTAGTCTAGTGACAGATCACCATGACAGTAGATTTACTTAGTGTAAGTCCCTAAAATGAGTCCAGGGTGCTCCAACACTAAAATATTAGTTCCACCTGGCATTTATTCTAACCTGAAGAAAAAAACAAAACAAAAAAACACCCAGGATTGATCCCATGCCCCCCCCAAAAACACACACACACTGTATTAATAAAACTAAAGTAATTACACAACTTTATTCATTTACCCCAAAAACATCCCTTTTAAATAACACACCACGCTACCCAAAATTTGATTTATTTCACATTTTATTTGCAGTTCTACAACGCCCCACAAAATGCTTTCTCCCAAATTAAGTTTGTGGATTTATTTAATGAGTCATACAAAATTGCAGTTTTGTCAATCAACCTCGGGGTATAATAGTACATAATAGTAGACTTGGGGAAAACAAACAAACAAGCTGAATGTGAACTCACAACAGAAAAAAAAGTGAACCAGGGGTGAGAGAAATGCGTGGCCAAAAGCCAAAAAGGCAGCTCACTGTTAGGGTCCTTGGCTGGGGCGCAGGAGTGGGTTCGATCTTTTTGTCTGGTTTGGCCTGGCACAGACCACAGTCCTGCCCCAGACACAATAGATCATACAGTAAGAGAGAGAGCGAGGGGCAGAGAGAGGATGAGGTGGGGTAGGGGAGGTAAAGTGCCTTTCATTACCATGGTCACCAATGGCACTATTAACCATTCAACACCCCCCCAATTATCCTCCCATCCACAGTCAGAGAGACAAAGCCTCAGTCCTGGTCTGCTGGAGCAACATGGCCACTAATCTGTCTCATTCTAACATCACACCCACTTCACTGTCTATGGAAGTCAGATGTGCACAAGTGCTCCACAGAGCCCCATTGTACTGTTATTTGTGACAGCACAACAAACTAGTCAAGTGTACTCATTTATCGTCGTCACATACATCAGCGAGGGGAGAGCGGAACGGCCCCGGAACGCCGATATAACGACTTAACCCGGTATGGAATCAATAATGACAGGCTGGGTGAAGGAGACACTCTGCGGCCTGTGTGTGCATATGCGTTTTTATTTATTTAGCGGAGGTCATGGCGTGTCCGATGCCACACGCCTTCTCCATTAAGACTCACAGATGCCACAGAGCGAGCCGCATGTCTCTGCTAAAGAGACTTAAACAAACAAACAAACAAAAAGCGCTAAATGGTGAGTTTACGCACTTCCATCTGTGTTTTTTTTTTTTTTTTAAAGTGAGCAGGACTTTGATGTTTGTGAGTCAGGTCCTGGGTAGGGGGCTGAGGCCTGACTGGAAGACTGGGGGCCCAGTGAATAGATCCACAACAGTGGCTTGTTGTGTTTGTTTACCCTTTTGCCCAGCTGCCTGGACCGTGGAGATGGGAGTGCATTCATCATGACCTGGGAGAGATGGGAGGCATGGGCGCACACGCACTGGAGAATGACATGATGGCGCATTCACTGGAGAGCATGCCAAGAAAGTGTCGACACGGGGCAATAATCCCTCCACACAGATATCGGCTATTTGCAGTAATATACTGCTCAGTAGAAGTCCAAATGTAAATGAGGTCTCAGCAGTAGCGTCACAGAGGAACTGAACTGAAGACAAACATTTCAACAATAATTAACAACTTGAATTAAAACCCCAAGTTCCGCTCTCCTCCTCCTCCTCTTCCTATGGCGGGCGATGTTTCAAGTTTATAACGTGCGATTTCTGTCATGGGACATTTCCATTTTCCATTGACCTCTCCTGCCAGGGTTCAGCAGTGTTCCTCCTCCTGTTTCTTTGCACCAGTTGTGTTATTTCTCTGACACTGCGGCGGAGAGTGTGATGATGTTCTGGGCCTGCTTCAGAGAGGGCATGTCAATCATGCTGCCCCGGAACGTGAACGCACCCTGAGCAGGTTCCCAACAAAAAAGCAAGAGCAGAAAAGGGCAGTGTTAGACCACAAGTACACAGTGAATGCACTGAATGCAGTCCTGCAGATGAAAAGCATTAATATGGAAAAAGCAATGGTGCAGACTTTAAATATTTTCATTTCTCAAGAATAAAATATAAATTACACAATCATCCAGTATGACAAAAGTTAGTTTTAGTGTATTAATGCATGTTTACAACTAATTTCCATGATGTAATTGCAACCATACAAGTTTAACTAGTGAAACTGCGGGGGGGAGTAAGGAAGTTTTACTTCCTTTCACTCCCTTTCATGGTACTAGGGTTGAATATTAATAGTAAATTACTATATATATTTATGCATGTTGTATACAAATAATGAGATGGATATTGTTTCATCTTGGTGCCTGTAATCTGTTGCATGTTATTGGTGTTTTTCTCTTTATTAGGTACATTTGTGTTTTGTATGTTGTATTAAAGTTAACTTAGTGTACTAATGAGTGCAACCAATTTCTCTATGTATATTTGTTTCTGTGAATATCTCTACACATATTGTGTTTAAACAAAATTCTCTATGAATATCTGTGTATACATAATGAAATGCATAAAATCAGTGTTGTATATGGAGTGGACAAGCTCAGAATAAACCAGAAAAAAAACAAACTGCTTTGACATGTTAAGTAATGTGTCATCCGCATATAAAATATACATATATA
>JAPTGZ010170027.1:0-15575 GCA_029814645.1 Fowleria isostigma | reverse complement strand
ATTGAATTTTGAGAACTGAATTTGAAAATATATAGTTTAATTTGAAATATAAAGTTGAATTTTAAAATATAGTTAAATTTTCAGTGAGGATCAAATAAATTCAATTTCAAATTATACCATTCAGATTTAGTTTTTCAATGCAATGATTCAAATTCAAAACAATACAAATTTGAATCATGTGATTCAAATTCAGCTTTTTCAATGCAATCATTCAAGTTTCGCCATTGAAATTCAAATATAAATGATTCAAAGTCAGTTTCTGGTGGCACACATTTCAGCCCATCATACAGTCTAAGGGTAGAGCACTATCTGTGAGAAAAAGTCAATGTAATTCAGTACATTCAATGTCAAACCCTGCAAGGTTGGTTTCACTCCTGTGTTCTTTCGGGTAGTTTCGGGTGGTGGGTGAGATCATACAGCGAGGATTGGGGGTGTAATGATGATGCAGGGCGTTTGAAATGAAGCCCCAAGGGCACCCACTTAGTCCAACCCACACACACGCTCACACATACACACTTAAACATTCTCACACACATTATTTATGCAGAAAAAAATATATATTAACATTTGCATTACAAAACAGTACAAGGGCCTCAGTGTAGTAAAATACCTCTTATGTCGGATAAAAATGTGGAGAAGAATCTGTGTTGGGTTGTCCGTTTCTCATTTCTTCTGTTTGCAAAACTATCAGCCTTTACCTTCGACAAAATATCTTTTTTCATCTGTGAAAAATATTCCCAAAATACTATGGGATTTGAGGCACTGGATTAAATCTCTGTACATAAACCCCCCCCTCTACCACCTTAAAAAGTTCGTCGAGCACATGGAGGCGATGTCCGAGTATGCTACGTCGTCTAGGTGATGGGGGCGGATGGAGGCGGGTGAACTTTTGTAGCCATTAGATCCCGTGTTTCCTCTGGCTTTTCTCTCTGCCAACAGTCCAGCTGTCTGGCTCTGTAAAAACCTATAGTCCCAGACCCACCAGGAAGTAGACTATAAACCCCTCCCCCCTCATTTTCCTCCCCCAACAGACCAGAACTACACCTGCTCCCTCCTACAACTTTAATCTTACAGCCCTCTGATTGAAAACCAGCAGCCATTGTAGTTGAACCAGCCCGGTGCTGAAGCTGCGTTTAAAGCGGCTGGTTGGCAGGACAGCTGAAACCATATTTCATTTTCAATGAGCCGGGCGTCTGTGGTCCAGTGGGCTCCACGACTCTGTATCCCACAGCGGCCATCCCAACAGCCACAAGAAGCCCTGAACAATCTGTAATGGCTCTCTGTAGCGCAGAATCCACAGTATATGACCAGAAGTTTGAGAAGACATACTCCTTTCCACAGCTGGCTTACACGAACAAAAGAAAGCACAAAATAATCAAAACAGTTTCACAGCATGTTGGCACTTCTGTCTAATCCCTCTGCCACAGTCGGACCCGTCCGCTCAGTCCACCGGGCCCTGGAAGATTAGCTTGGAACAGCCCTGGGTGAGGCTGAGCTGGGTGGCACAGAAGGGGCACGCAGCGTGGAAGGCATGGGTGCCGTGGGGCAGGGGGATCTCCGCCCAGTATTTGACGGACTTCTCTGAGCACACGTGTCCGCACGGCACGAAGGCATGCGTGGGCGCGCCTGTGTCCACGTAAAAGGCCGGCTCGCAGCCCAGCCACAGCGGCACGTAGGGCCCCACCACCCGGCACATGGGACACTCTCGCTGGGTGTTGGGCTCCTGCTCCGAGCGGTGGCCCCAGTTGTGGTAGCCGTGCACGTGACCGCACGCCAGATACACCCAAGGCTGCTTGTCTTCCAGAGAGGAGAGGGCGCGGCTGCGTTGCATGCTGGGAAAAGCAAGGGTGTTGAGACCGACGGGGCACTGGGGTCGGGCTGCGTTGATCTCCTGCCTCAGAGCCTCCAAGTGCTTTTGGGTGGGGGTGTGGAAGAGCCCCTCTGCCGTACGCCAAAGCAAAGTAGCTCCACACAGATCCACCAAGGAGCCGTCCTGCAGGATGTTACTCTCATTCTCCACCTGCAGGGGGTGATGTAGAGGGCACACCTTTAGTCTCAATATACAAAATGATTAAATAATTGAAGAATATGAACACAAGTATGTTGTGATAGACATATTCCTTTTGTGAACCAATAAACATACAGTAAACAGTCTGTGCTGATTTGCTACAACATATTAAAGCCATCGTAGTTATAAGAAAAAATTACTCTGATATGTAACATCAGGAATTTGTGAGAAAATTTGGGGGAAAAATTTGACAAATGCGACTACAGAATACCATATAGTTCAACCACAAGGCCTTATGTGGTGTAGGGGTGATTTATAATGTGAAGCATATCACATTAATGTTTCAAACATTACATGTGGCCAGAACACAGGCAGCATTCTCATATGGAATCTATATGGGATTATCAGTCTTTGGTTTTAATCTACATCGCTAAGAAACGGTCCCGTGTTTGTGTCACATATTGAAAGCATTTATAAATGAAAATGCAACGCAACCGCTTCGGTTTTAGTGCAGATAAAATGCACATGAGAAAGTGCACTGCATTAAGTTTATTTTTATTCATATAACAAGCTCAAACAAGCACAAACACACAATAATTGACATCAGTATTGTTTTAGCCAATCAAATAAATACTTTTCTGCCTGTATTTGTCACTGTGGTTGCAGTGTCATTTCCACAGTACTGATTTTATACCTCACAAATTATAGTCTAACAATATGAACAAAATGAAAACAGATCTCTCCTTTACCAGTATTTACTATTCATAACACCTCTATTTAAATCTAAAAATTCCCCCAGACTATTGTGTAAACATTACTAAACCGTACTTTTATTGATTTGATTCAATGGTCAACTTAAGGGCGTCTCAAATATCAGTTATCTGTGTCTTTCACGGATATCAGTATCCAAAAATACATGTTGGTCAGTTACTACAAAAATGTAACACAAATGCAGTACATCATGATTAGACATTTTATAGTAGAAGTGACAATGCTTCAGAGCAATGTCTATTTCCGAGTGTTTTTCTTGTAAAGTCACAAGAAATTAAAATTTTTTGTCCTTTTACCGACAGTAGCTCAAATGTGCCATCGTAGTTTACCGCAAACTGCAGATGACAGCGTGTGTAATTTTACAGTATAAATCCACTGACCAGTTTTCCTGGGGTCTGTGCTGAGCGGGTCTCTCTCAGTGTGTAAACATCCCCACAAACGGAGATCTCTCTCCAGACGCCTGGCTTGGACTCTTCTGTGAACCCACCCCTGGGATGCATTACCAGCACACCATTGGTTGTCAGGCCGTCCATGTGACCGTCAGGGTTCTTCCATTTCGCAGCTTTTTCCTTTAGGTGAAACAGAGCATAGATGATGATGCAAACTGTTGTGCTGTGGGGTGTTTTTTTTTTAGAAACACAAAATGAAAGAAGCTGCATTTGTTTATGAGATTACAACATATACATTTAAAAAGGCACAAAGAAGACCAAAGACAGCCATGTAAACACAGATACTGTATATCTCTCATGGTGCACAAACTAGTAATTACCCCGAGGAAGATGTTTTTTGAAGAGTCAAATCCAGCTGCATAGATGCGAGCGGTGTAGGGCGGGTTACGCTCACACACGACTCTGCAGGCAAAGCGAGAGATGGTGCTCTGGGTGATGGGTGTTTCCTCTCCCTCTTGGCCTCCTGCTATTGTGTCAGTCACCACAAAGTCTATGGGGCTCTCAGTGGAACGCCCGATCTGCAAAACCAAACAGTGATTAGTTTATTTGTTCAAGAATGGGACGGATAATCAACCTCCAACTTTACTTTTACGTGGTTTCTTGTGATCCCCTGTTTTAGTGGAGACTTTTACCTGTACTGTGAACATCTGAGCTATTTGCTGACAGTTTAACCTTCTGGTAGTTTGTGGCAGTGTGACATTTAAAGGGTAGCACACAAGTTATGCTACTCTGTACATGGTTACAAAAAAACAAAAAAGGTAGACAGACTTCCAACTTTGCCACATATTTTCCATTCCACCAAGTGCTATTATCAGTGTATCTGTGCTAAAAAAAAAAAAAAAAAAAAGTCAGAGCTTTTCAGAAGAATATTACAGGCTCATTTTTAAGCTGACCACAGAGTTCAACACTAAAAACGTCCAAACATGTCTCAAGCTGAACAAACAAAGTTAAAATAAGAATTTCCCCCTTTCATTTCCTCATTTTTTCATCTCAAATTATCCCAAAGTCCTGTTATTTCAGCAGTCCCATCCTCTTATGTAAGTGTGTCTATTTATTCAGGATTGAATTAAGACTTTGGGATAAAATAAATGACAATGAACTCTCCTCTGGGAAACATCATCTTGTTTGTAGATTTATAGCTACAGTCTGCTTGACAATATAGGAAAAACAAAACCAAAAGATGCTGAATTTTACCTGAAACATGTCCGTATCTTTATCATGGCTGTACTCCACCACCACTGTCTGGTTCCTGGATAGTGTATAGGAGATGCTGTGCTGGCCTTTGCAGTTCACAGCCTGAAAGAACATATAAACAACTAATTACAGTCATGCTACATGTTGCAGCCACATTAAACGCAAAATATGTTGATGTTTTTAACAACTCAAGTGCCAGCACACAAACCTTAACAGATATTTCTGTTAAAGCCTTTGAAGCCTTGGTTTTGTGGCTTTAACACCGGATCCGAGGGTGCCAAAGGTTCATAAACAGGAACAATTTCTTATGCAGGAGTTGCATCACTGCTGAGGTTAAATTACAGATCAGGGCAAAACCAACCCTGCTATTAAATTTCATGGCACTCAAATGATGAGTCACATCCTGAGATTTAGCTGTAGTGTTTGTCGGAAACATTTGTCTTTTCACTCTTCTTCACATGCTTTATTAAGAGGGGGAAAAAAAGCATATTAAACTTTGTCGGTTTTTTCCCTTTTCATTTTTCTTGAGGCTACTATATTCAGGGTTCATATACATTTTTCAAGGTCAACTTCAACAACTTTTCAAGCACTTTTAAGGTCATTTTCAATTTCTTCCAGCACAGCAACCATATAAGTTTAAATGGTGAAATTGGGAGTGGGTGTAAATAAGTTTGACTTCTTCTCACTTGCTTTCGGGCTACTAGGGTTATATATTTATAGTGAACTATTGTATATATTTATGTGTATCGTGGACACATAATGGTATGTACCGTATTTTTCGGACTATAAGTCGCAGGACCAGCCAAACTATGAAAACAAATGCGACTTACCACCGAAAAATACGGTATATTGTTTTGGCTTGGTGCCTGTATAATCTGTTGTGTTTTATCGGTCATTTTTTTCTCTGTATTAGGTAGATTTGTGTTCTGTGTGCTGTATTAAAGTTAGCTTGGTGTACAAATGAGTGTTTTACAACCAATTTCTCTATGTGCATTTCTCTATGTATATTTGTTTATGTAAATATATCCAAGTATGTGTTTACCACAACTTATTTATGTATATCTGTGCACACATAATGAAATATATATAATCAGTGTTGTAAATGGAGTGAACAAGCTCGAAATAATAATCAAAAAAAGCATCTTATTGCTGAGGTAAAACACATGTCTGCATATACTCACGATTATTTTTTCCCACTTTTTATCATAATGATGTACATTGATTATGCAATGAACATCTAAAATTAAATCACACAATAACAAAAAGTGTAGAAATTAAGGAGCAAAAAAAAAAAAAAAAAGAAAGCCACTTTGCGTTCTACAGGCACACTTGCACCAAACCAAAGATTAAAATAGAAATTTACCTGGATTTGACCTGAGAGCACCTGCTAATTTTCTTTTTTGACATAGTAGCATTTTTCAAAATGTAGCACCTCTTTGTAAGTAGCTTTGGTTATAATTGTAAGCACTTTCAAGCACTTAAAATAAAATTCAAGCACTTTTGAGACCTTGAAAACACCATTGAAATTCAATCATTTTCAAAGACGTCAAGCACCCGTATGAACCCTGCACATTACCAAAAACCTAAAGTTTAAGGCAGGAATTTATGACAGGGTGGCAGAGAAGAAAGTGTGAATTAACACTCCTATGACAGTGACTGTAAACTGCACACCGGCCTCGGTTAACACAGGCCGGCCTTTATGCTGGAGTGCCTCAATCTGGTGAGGAAGGGTGGGTTAAAGCCACTCAGGCCTAGCTCCCATCAACACTTTACCACATGCTATTATCATCGCACTCTAATCTGCGAATTCCATTTCCCAAACAACCCCCGCCCCGCCTGTTTCTCTCTTGTCACGTGCAGGAGAGAAAGAGGAGAGGAAAAGTGGGTCACCAGCGCTGCCACGCTCTGCTGTAACATTGGAGACAGACGGGGACAAATGCCATCATCACATGCAGTCTTGTCTCCACTACACCGCTACAAACAAATGGTGCTCCACCTGTTCAAGGCTAAAAGAAGTCTGTACACACTTAAAACTGAAACATATATTTTTATACCCGACGCATAACACGGCACCCCCAGAATGTCTTCACATACATCGTCTGGGTTACACGGGTAAAAATAAAAACACAGCCATGTGCCATCACACCCCTGAAGGAAAGCCCATGCAAACAATCGCTCATGAAACAAATGTAGCAATTGAGATCAAGTGGGGAGATCAGCAAGCAGGGGCAGGATTCTGAACAGGAGGCTGGTGGTGGCATCATGGGAGCTCTTTATTATCTGTCATGAACACCACGAGCGTGCATAGACACGTGAGCTTTTTCCTCTCAGCTTCTTAGCCACAGAGCATTCTCAGTTCATTGGTATTAAACTGCTAAACTGCGGGGTAGGGTGGGGGAACTGCTGTGGACATGACAGTAATATCAACTGCAAAGGTGACAGGACTCGATTCAGTTCTCTCCTGTAGTGTTCTCTATTCTAAGCCTCTCAGGGATGGCGGGTGGGTCGACTCATATCACGCTCAGCAACACCTTGCATGTCTCTTAAGGAATGGATATTTTTGACCGCTTGTACAGCTGGGAGTTGGGGGTCAGCCAACTGTGACAACTTCCTCCTCTGTCCACCCTCCCCATCCTGGGGCTGCTGCAGGGTGGCAAAGAGGAAGAGTGGTGAAAGGGGAAGAAGGTCACATCAGTTCCCATCTCTGAGCCAGCCAGTGACTGATTGTGTAAATGGCACCCTTTGCTCATTTACCATAGCCAGTGCAACATAACTTCCTGTGCGATAAACATATAGTATGGACTTCCAATGACATTTTTTATATTTGACAGAGCATTGCTCAGCTAAGGCTGTGTCTCTGTAATGAAAAAAGGCTCAGTCACAAAAAAAAAAAAAAACCCTCTTAACAGATATGAAGAATCAAGTTCCACAAGCTGAGAGTAACCTGAACCGAAGGGCCTTTGGCCAGGGAGCTTAACTCCCAACAAATGTCTGGAATATTGGCCTCCATGAGCTGCAGAGGTAAGCAGCTCCTCTGGCTTGTTTAGCAGTTTTGCTTGGGAACCAAAGGCTGGAATGCAGGAAGGCAGACATGTTATACTGGACGGTGGAGTTTTTGGCAGACACTCTAGTGCAAAGAAAAGCTATGAGGCCCAGCTGAGAACTACAGTTATTGTACTACAAATGTCAACAATATGGCCTGCCAATAATAAAGCAAAGGGTTTACTTCACGATCCATAAGCTGCAGAAGAGGGTTTTAATACAATAAAATCTCTTAGGGAGGTTACACCATCTGTAATCTGCTGACCACGCAATACAAGCCGCATTATCATTGATACAATGAGAAATCACATTGTTATTGGATGGAATTAGTGCAACTTAAGACCTTGTTGCTGGTACTAAATGGTTTACACTAGGGGCAGACTTCAGTAATAATTCCTACAGTAAGAGTTGAGCACAGGCGCTTGCTTGTGGCTTCATGTTATTCTGATTTCAGTAAATTCTTTTATACCCACAGTGCCTAATGTGTTTTTCTTGTAAAAGGTAGAAAGAGAATGGTTGCTTGAGAATGGTTACTTTCAAAAGGCCTCAGTCAGACACTAAACATATTGTTCTTAAAGTCAGATTTTGTTGCATATACAAACAATCATGTATTATTTCTAGAAGTACACATTACCCACATTGTGACACAATGTTCTGATAAAATTGTACACAGTTTCCATCACTGTTTATCAGTTATGTGTTCATTTGGTTTTGTAGGTTTAAGTCAAGGCCATAAACACAAAGTCTTCCCAAACACACATTTCATAGTGAAGCTCTAGTAATACAAGTAAAAATACACAAAATGAACTTTAACTTTATAATCAAATCGTTCTTAAAAGGCATTTCAGACTTGTAAACACCCTAAGTATTTCTTTGCTAGTGCTGTATAGCTCAAGAATTCATCAAAGACAGAAACACAGTTGTTAATTCCAACTGCGAGTGTGTTCAATAAATCACTCATTCATCCTGTGATCGGCTCTGTACCTTGCTGGCCTGGGGGGTGTTGAGGATGTGCACAGTGCTTGGCTTAACACCATTGGCTTTGGTCCTCCTGTATAGCGCAAATCTGCTTTTCCGTCTACCCCGGTCTCCATTGGGCAGAGAGCCATTGTACCTGTCACAGAGGGGGGTGGGGTGGACAGGAGGACAGTAGATTCACAGTTACATGTTTTGTGAAAAGGCAATCAGTTTTGTAGCTTAAAAGGGATGTGCCTAATGAGATTTACAGGCAGAATTCTTGTAATCATATAACAAGTAAACATGGAGAATTAGAAACATTCATGCATTTTGAAAAAGAGCTTTGCCACGCATTACATCACTGGCAATCTAATGCACCCTATTAGCAATCTAAGCGTTACCTTGGATAATGTCTCTTATTACATAATGCACTCTGGTACTTGTGATTTCGGTGAGCCAGCTCTGTGTAAACTGCAGCTGTTCCTTTGCTCTGTGTCCCAGGCAGAAGCACGTTTTAAGATGCATGTCAGGTTTTCTACCACTTTAGTGTGGTTGGAGGACCAACTCACATGACAAAAACATCCTCACATCGCCACGTCTAACACGCCAATGTGCAACCCTGTGAGATGCATTATTAAAAATCTGCAGCGTGACAAGATGGACCTTTCCGAGCATGTTCCATTTCCTTTGCTCTGTAGTTGAGTCCAGTTTTGACCTTCAGTCTGCGTTCAGGGACCTGGTCTCGGCTGTGTCTTGTGAATGGAGAAGCCCCTTCCGGCAGGACTGGTCCACCAGCTGGTTCCTACAGCTGGGACACCCCATGCTCCACTCCCATCCAACACACAGACCTTCTGTCATACACTCACCCTGAACCACATATCGCTCAAAGGACACATTGCACAACAGAGATGTCTGCGTTAAAGCCTCAAGCATGCATGATAATGAGTATTGTGGAGGAATGAACCTGATGAACCACAATGAAATGTAACATCTCGCCGCTTTGCTTATACGCAAATAACAAAATCAAATCAAGAGCCTCCCTCTGCTGCTCCCTACCTCCCTCCAAAGCTAGTCCACCTGTCCCATGTCTCCACACGGCTGGCCAGGCAAGGAAACACATGGTCCCAGTCACTACAGTGCACAAAGCTGGCCTGTTGGACACGCCACCCACAGAGCGCTGATACTGTACATAAAACTACAACCAGTATGCTGACAGCAAGAGGAAACAAAAAGAATATGTGGAGGGAAAATGCTGTTCAGGTTGTGCTTTTGTTTTCACCTGTTCTGTTCAAATTCAACTGATACTGGATTTTAAACAACCAATGTAGTAAAAACAGTACAACCAAAATCAGACAAGCCCCATGTAAAAAAAACCTACACTGTCTGGGATGACAATATCTGACAACTGTTGAACAGAACATCTAAGTCAAATAATATCTAATGAATTACAGGGTAGGGCTGCACAATATTGCAAAAGTTGTGATACGCAATATGGATGATGAGCACTGCGATAACAATAAAATTGCCATACTTCACGTTCACCTAAATGTTATGGATTGAAATACTAATTTCATCTACTAATAAAAATGTTTCTTAACGTTAAAATGATCCAATTGTTTGTATGCTGATTCAATTATTTAGAATTTCAGACAAACTACTGTACTACTACAATCATTAACACAATTCTGTGGTAGAACCTGGTGATGCTGCTACCATAGACCTTCAGACACAAACAGACAAAAATTTGGTCATTTTATTTACATATAACAATGTGTAAATGACATGGATGTACTTCATAATAAGTGCCAAAGTACCATCATGGAAGAGCTTTAACTAAACTATTTGCCTGGTATGGTAAATACTGCACATAAAAAAGAAAATCTGTAAATATGAATGTTCAGGCCTTGGCCAAAGTTGTGTTCTGAAAATAATCAATAATCCTTTCAACATTAATAACATGGAAACTTGCATTCAACCAGCAGCAGTAGCAAAACTTTAGTTTTTATACCAGAAAAATTATCCCTTTAGAGTGGTAGAGAAAACTACTCTGGTAACCCATGATGTGTAAAATAGAAACTTAATAGAAAAAAAGAAGAAATTATTGCATGTCTTTACAATATAAATACTGCAGACTCCAGTATTGTGATATCAATATTTCTGTGTTATACTATGCAGCCTTAATACAGGGTTAGTCAAATTGTAATTGCCAAGCAGACCAGCTAAAATGGATACAACATGTTCTTGACAGAGTAGCAGTTATCTTTAGCCGACAACCTTATGCTCATTATTTATAAATAAAGCTTTAATGAGGATACCTTCCAAATAAATGTGAATCATGTTATACACAGGTACACAATGACATTACCTTGACTGTGTTTATGTCCATGTTACTAGATATGGCCCCAGTTCTATGAGTTACTGTGTAACCTTTTCATGTCACTTTCTTATAGCTCTATCAGTCGCGAAAAAAATTATTAGACCATCAAAAGTTATCAAAAACAATGGTTATGCAATCAAGTACTAACTCCTGTGTGTATCATGTGACTACAACAGGCGAAGAAAACATAAAATGCCAAAAAAGCACTGTTTTTGTCAGTACAATGTCATTGATATTGATGTAAGATGAGATTTTGGTTATTATGGAAAAAAAAAAAACATGGAAAATGGATAGATATCAGCTTTGAATTTGAACTTTTAGGAGCTATTTTTGTTGTCATCATTATAATTGTCCAAACAAATGTACCTTTAGGTGTACCAGGCATTTAAATGAACACAAAATTGAAGAACACATAGGATGGTCGAATAATTTTTTCCATGACTGTATTTGCACAATTTGAAAAACACATCCACTGTTATGAGATGTGGGTCAAAGAAAATGGAAAAAAAAAAAAAAAAAAAAAACTTAAAATGCAAACGTATAAATTTATGATGCGACCTCTAAAATAACACAACAAATAAGGACTGTCATCTCTAATATCAGCTGATACCAATGTTTACCAGTATATCTGTGTACTGTATGTGCCTCCAAACACTTCTGATCATATTCCATCCTGGTTATAATCAGGGTCCTACGTCCTTTAACCTGCCATAGAGACTCCCCACCTTTAAAAAGCAGCTAGGCCTATATTGGTCAGATTTATACTTAGTTAAGGGGCTTAACTACTGAATAACTGTGGTTTCTCTGTCACAGAGCCTCACAAACTGTGTGTTTTATCAGCTGATATGCTCTTTATACTATTTATGCTATAATGAATTCTAACTGAACAATATACACCTGAATCAGTAAAAAATACCACTCACACCATATTTACCATTGTTCTTTGATTTTCATTTACTTTTTACTTTATTTATTGACACAATTTATCAGATATATTTTCTTTTTTTTTTTTTTAACTCATTTTGGTGCCTGTAGTCTTGTGTTGAATTAGTATTAATGTCTGTTGACTGGGTACATTGTGTTCTGTATGTTGTGTTAAAAGTTAGTTTTGGTGTACTAATGCGTGTTTACAACCAATTTCTTTGACATAATTGCAACCATACACATTTAAGCAGTGAAGCTGGGGGTGGGACTAAATAAGTTTTACTTCTTTTCACTACCTTTCTGGCTACTAGGTTTGTATTTTAATAGTGAATTGCCGTATATATTCAGGTATTATGTATACTGTGTACACATAATGTTTACAACCAATGTCTCTATGTATATTTCTCGATGTATATTGTTTATGTGAAATTATCTACATTGTGTTTACAGCAAATTTTCTATGCATATTTGTGTGCATATAATGAAATGTATATAATAAGTATTGTAAATGGAGTGGACAAGGTCGAAATAAACAATAAAATGAAATGAAATCATTACACAGGAGAAGAATATTCTGTCACCAAGGAACCATCACCATCCCATTAGCTAGGAGAGCCTCTTTAAAGCTGTGCTCCAGTTAATTGTGATCACTTTCCCTTTTGACCTGTACCAGACAGACAACGGATTTACCTTGCAATACGAAGGAGCAAGGATTAGACAGTGCTGCATATCACCTATCCTCCAGGATTGCACTAAGGAGCCAACAGCACCTCCCACCTCTTATGCTAACATGAAGAGCTGGGGGTTCGCAGAATGAGGAGGAGATATGCCGAGTATTTATAACCCTCATTAACATTACAGAGAGGTAAAAGGCCTTACAGGGCTAGAGGACAGAGAGGTCAGATATGATGCTGCACGGAAGACCACAAATAAGACTAGAGGCTATGAGACCTGAGGTACAGCTAAACTGGAGGCCAGACACTACAAGTAAATAGGGTAACATTTTTAAATAATAGATGAAACTTCCTCAGTTGATTACTTACACAAGTATGACAAAAAAACAAAAAAAAGTATTTTAAGTTTTTGAAATTTCCATGTTAAATTATAAAAATTAGGCATTATCTGATTAAATATGCGCTAGTTTGCAAATATTTTTGGTGGATAGATCTGAACATATGATAAAGCCAGGTGCAAAATTCTTTTTTCATTTTTTTACACTCAAGATGAAAAAAATAAATAAATAAAAATTACAGACACATTTCAGAATATCTGCTTTCATTACCTAAGAAATCTAAATATACTGTCCATAGCCCTTAAAAATACATTTTCACCTTTTTTTTTTAAAATTAAAATGTAACATAAATCAAGGCAGGAATGATTTATGAACAAATCCCTCTTTGAATATTTTCAGAATACTGTTAAGTGTACAGTTTGGTGTACATAGGTGATATCGGTCATGACAGGCTTCAGTAAATGGACGAAATATGGCATATCGTGTTGGAATGTTAACTTCTTGGTAAATTCAGGAGAAACTTACTGCCGCAAGTAAACAAACATCTTAATGTGTATTTTCAATGTTTTCTTTAAAACAGCTTAAAAGAACACACACTGAAGGAGTAAACTTACCCAAAATCTCAAAATGGACTACTGCATAAAAAATCTCTGTTTTTGCCTGCTGTCTCTCATCTTAGGGCTGGCAGTCAGATAGCACTGGGAGTAGGGATGTGTATTGGCAAAATTCTGGTGATACAATCCAATCATAATACTGGGATCATGATATATCACAACATATCATGATACTGTTAACAAGGCAACATTTTTTGTTTGCTTTGTTTCTTTAAAAAAAAACAATTTCCCGGGAAAATTTAATTATGCCAGAAATATACACAGATACTAGATGCATTTTAATTTGATCAGAACAGGATTTAATGATATATTACAAAACTTTCCTCTGTACAAACTTAAAGTGCAGGGTTTGGTTAAACAACGTTTTAGCAGACATTACAGTTTAAGATCCTGCTCAATTGTTCATAATCTATTAGCTGTGAAAAGAATGCATAGTAGACAATGTTATCAGTTTCGAAAAAAAAAACCTACATGTATGACCTACAATATCACAATACTTCTTTTGTAGTACTCATTTCCTCAATTTCTTGTGTTTCAGCAGATCTCACGTATGACCAGGGGTTTAAGGAAATACTGTGATAGTTCATTTCAAGATACCGATACAGTATCTTGAGATGAAACATCATGACACATTGCTTCACCAATATTTTCTTACACCTCGAATTGGGAGTGAAGGCTTGTATTAAAATATCCAAAAGGTAACTATCTAACTTATCTGACACAACACATGAAACTGCACCAAAACTAAAATGAGCTCAAAAAGGCAAAAGGATAACGGTATTGATTTTAAGAGGAACAATGTTTCTCTGAATGGGATCAAATATCAGCAACCAGCGCCAGTTTGTACCAAAGATGCCCCTGAGTTGATTAGGACACTTCCTATACTGTGTTCTTTAGTGAGAAATGTACAAAGTTTAATCAATAGACCCAGTCTCCCAGCTACAATGGACAGAGGAAGCTGAGGAGAAGCAAAGCCTGGGTCCTGATCAATCCATCCTTTCATTTCCAGGATACCCACACAGTCGGCCCCCCTCACTGACCAGCACCAAGCCAACCCGCCCAGGCAGAGATGGGGGGCAGCCATGCAAGTAATAAGAGCCACACTGCTCATGGAAACAAACCACTGAGGGAACTGCTGCTCAAACAAGCTTTGTTCCATGCTGTCAGCTATCTTGTCTGCAATCAGTTTTATCAAAGGGATGTGGTGTCACAGCAATGATTATACACCTGTCACATCTGATTCAAATAGGTACACTTATGTCAAGACAGACAAAAAACACGTCAGCTTTAACCATGCCACATGCTTAGCCCCCAGTAACATGCGGTCTGCACTATTGTCCCTTATAATAAGCTGTGAGTCTGTGACTGTGAGAGTATGGGTGAAGGGGAAAGTACAAAACAACACTTTTGCATGGCCTGTCTAAAAGGAAACTTTGCAAGCTTCTCATTTAAGGAGCTTGAAATAGACCATATGTTAGTTCCCAAATTGTAGACATCATCAAATATTTGGTCTAAGTTTTAATAACATTTTGCAGGTTCTACTTCTGGTCACACTGATGACAAAGAAGATGTTTTCAACCAGTTGTTGTCCTTGACAGCTTATCATCACGATGGTTTACAGGGATAACTGGCTGTAGCTTCTGAATAAATCCAGAAAAGAAAACATACACAGTGTTGCAATAGTTCTAACAAAGAAAAGACTGGCCCAGCTTTTTATTCAGTGGCAAGATAAGACACGTATACTAACTTGCCTTATTGTTCTTAAACATTACATTAGGTGGGGAAATTGACATTTTGCAATACTGGCAATAACACCAGAACTTCAGCGTCCAGTCACTTACACTGAGGAGAACAAAAGTTTTTTATTTTTAACTTCATCGTGAAATGACTAAAAAAGGCAATTGTATCAAAAGGCTTTGTTGGAAAAGTTAAGAAAATAATGCTGATGTTGCTTTACAATGTAATGTAATCCATGAAAAAAGCTGACCATCAAGAAAAATATGCTAGAATCAGGCTACGTAAAATACAAATTAGATGCATTGCTGTTTTTCCCAAAGACCTAAGAGTTAACATAAGTTTAGCATTGGTATCATCATGTACAGTGTATATGATGAACCTATATGTTTCTATTCTAGTAACCCTCATGTATTATCCACTAGGTATAGTTCAGACTCAAGATCTAAAAGTCTACTTGTCACACTTTGTACGTATGTCTTCAAGACTCTTC
>JAPTGZ010168814.1:0-15595 GCA_029814645.1 Fowleria isostigma | reverse complement strand
TTAACATAATTTTTCAATTAAATGTTAAAAAATACCTGATTTTCACAACACAGAGAAGATAATATTACAATAAATAGAAATAAACGACTGAAGGACAGTTAAATATAGAGAAACATTTATTTGGGAAGTGACACCTATGTCACACTGGGTCCTTATGGGTTGAAATTAATAATCAATGAAACTCATGTTACACAGATTCAATCTAAAGTCAATAATTAAGTCAAAGTCAAAGAATGATGTACCTCTGATGGTCGGATCTTGATAAAGAAACTGCTGCGTTTGTAAGAGATCTTAAGTACTTTGGGCCAAGGGAAACGGTTGATCCTCAATTTATCCTTGTAAACCATCAGACCGCTGGAGCAAACCCCCAGTGTGATGTCGACACCGTCAAGATCCTGAAAAAACAAATCAGAATGAAAATCCACATATTGTGGCACATTGTCACTCATCAGGTTCATCTTGCAGTTACAGTAAACGGTCACCAGGGGGCAGACTCTCTCACTCACACAGGCTGGAAACTGGGGTCAAGCGGTTTACGTTTTATTAATCTCTCATTTTTTCTGAAAGGGGGGGCTGATGTAATTACTGTTTGTAATTAAAATCTAAATGCTTCTTGTGTCGCAGATGAATACGGGTGCAAAATCATGACACACATTTTTGAAAAGTGGAAGGTAAATCATAATCGGACATAAACACCATGTGCCACCATTAACCAATGATTTAAATCCAAAGAGGTAACATTACGTTGTACACAAAACCTCACCTTGGCTTGGTGAAGGTCCACTCCATACATGGCGAGTTTCTTGGCGTTTTCCAGAAACAGCATGTCTGCTTGAGCTGGACTCATTGACCTGCAGGTGAAAGAGAAGGAACTCAAATTTGTACTTGTGATATCACTCCAACAGAATACAGGGTTCATACACACTTTCCAAGGGTAAATTCAAGCACTTTTAAGGGTAATTTTCACCTTTTTTTCCCCCCAGCACAGCACTTTATCACTAAGATAAAATCCATAACTGCAGGAATACATATACTCAGAATTAATTTTTTCACTTTTATCACAATGATGTATATTGTATTATGCTATAAACATCTGAAATTATGTTTTATAATAATATTAAGTTTAGAAATTAAAGGAGAACACAAAGTTTTATAAAAAAGGGGGAGCTACTTGGCATTCTCCAGACAGACTTGCACCAAACCAAAGATTAAAACAGAAATTTACAACCTGACAGCAACTGCAAATTTTTATTTTTATTTTTTTTTTGACATAAACTTTTATATGTCAAAATATATCTCCTCTCTGTATGTAGCTTTGGTTATAACTGAAAGCACTTTCAAGCACGTAAAATAAAATGCAACCACTTTTCAGACTGTGAAAACAACATTAAAATTCAAACATTTTCAAGGATTTCAAGCACCCATATGAACCCTGAATGTGACATTTAAGGGGATTCAGAGGTTTTCAGAGTCAAATATGTGTTGATCTTATATTTTAACTTAAACAGTAGAAAATCAGTTTATTCTTACCTGTAGGTACGGTGCAGCTCCATCACCTTCTCCTCCAGTTCTTTGCTCTGCCCGGGGGCCAGGTTCAGGTCCTTGACGTAGTCTGCTCCATGGAGCTCTGGGTCATACTCCCCGATCTCTGACTGGGCTGTGTAGGAGCCCAGTAGCGACAGGGTGACAAAAGAACAGGGGAGAACGCCGCGCATGATGTCCTTCCTCAGCTGAAGACACAGAAAGTACCTGGTGGATGACAACAGAAATGATTCTCAGTGTCAGGACCTGCAGCAAACACATCTTCAGGACATTTTTCTAAGAATTTCTAACCAAAGTAAGCTCTTTTCATCTCATAAAAAAAAAGATGTGTTTGTGGCAATGACAGTATAACAAGTTTATGGGTAAAATTAGTGAACTTTTCCCCAGTTTGAGTTAATGATAAAGAAAAAGTTCAAGTTTTCAAGATACAGCATTAAGTCAAAATGTTAAATTCTATAAAGTAATGAGAATGGGTGTAACTAAAAAGGACTGTTTGTCTCTGTGCTAATAGGTGTACCTCTACATTGTCTACACGAGAATAAATTTGCACTTGTGAAACATCTTAGATATCTATTATATACGGTTTTCAAAGCTCTAGATCAACATTAGGTTTGTCAGTTTAAAGTTATAATAATCACACATATGCATTTGTGAGTCTCTGTATTAAGCTCCATTCTGGATATATGTGAAGTATATACAACAAACTATAAAAACAAACATTTCAGGTTAAAACCAACTTCTATAAACCAAAGTGGTCGTATTCAGTGTGACCTCCCTTTGCATTTAACATGTCTCCAACCCTTTTATTCACAAAGTATGAGATTTATTGCATTCATTCTCTGACGCTTTACACCATTCAACACCTGTCAGACGTTTGTAATTGTTTGTTTTGCCTCTTGTCATGGGGTCAGGGGTCACAATAAATAACATATTTAACCTTTTAAACCCATTTAGTTCAGTTTTCTCTGTGTCTTTTAAGGCAGTGCACCAATTCCCTGTATTTTCTTATTGCTAGCTTAAGAAAAGAAAATGATAGATAAATGTATGTTTATTTCATCCTTAAAGACAATAAAGCTAAAGGTAGCCTAAAGACTTTTGCAGTAGAGGTAGACTGATATATTGATGTTTTTCAATATCAGTCTTAATATTTTTTGGAAGCCGATATTTGATCAGTAGTAAAAATGTTATAAGGTACTTGATCAGGCACCTGTGTGGGTAGCACTTGAAGTCAATAAATGTTAAAAGAGTTATATGTGTACATGTATTAATAATTTCATTTATATTGTTGCATAAAAATCTTAATTATCAGAGTTTCAATTGTATTTTACAGTCAATGTGCTAAAAAAAACAACAACAACAAAGCCTTGAATATCTGCGTCAAAAATCAGCTGTAGATATCGGCCATTAGCTGACCAAATTTTTTTTTAAAGCCAGCATCAGCCTTAAAAAAACCCCACATCGGTCATCCTAACCGTACTGTAAATGCACATAAACCCATGTATATATGCAATGACACTGTCTTAAAAACAAGCACCTTTATCACTTGTATCCACGTATGTAAAATTTAACACATTTTATTTAAAAGCAGATAAATTCCAAAGATTTGTCAGTACACTTTTTTACTCTTTAAAGGATTTGTGACATCTAGCCATGAAGGTGCATTCACTTCACCCCAATCGCCCGGTTTGTTTTGCTTTCCACTGACATTAACTCTGGGACACCCTCCATCCTAGACCTTAACAATAGAAACCTCTCACCACAAAATGGGAAACGATAAGAAGTCCTCCTTTAAGCCTTGGTAAAAACATATGGGCTGACTGTGGAGGGGACCCTCTCCCTCTGACATAAACGACCACATTCTACAGCGAAAACACATTTAACTCTTGAGATATTCACCTGGTGAGGTCTTCAGTGAGCTGTGCTGGATCAGGAGGGTAGAACTTCACGTTGAATGTTAACTCATAGACGGCGCCTGGAACCTGTTTCCGCAGTTCTTTGGTTGGTTCGATCCATGTCTATAATATTTCAGGGGAAAAAAGAACAACTGATTAAGATAATTTCTTGTCAGTGTGTTGAAAACCAGAGCAAAATACAGTCGTGGAAAAGTTATATTAGACTATCAAAAGTCATCAAAAACAATGGTTATGAAATCAAGTACTAACGCCTGTGTGTATCATGTGACTAAAAATGACAGAAAACATGAAATGTCTAAAAGCACTGTTTTTGTCAGTACAATGGAATAGATATTGATGTAGGAACTTATGTGATTTTGGTTATTATCAAGAAAACCATAGAAAATGGATAAATATCAGCTCTGAAATTAAACTACTATGAGCTATTTTTGTTGTTATCATATTTGTCCAAAAAAATGCACCTTTAGTTGTACCAGGCATTAAAACAAACAAACAAGAAATTGAAGACAGCATAGGGCCGGTCCAATATTTTTTCAGTGACTGTGTATGATCACAAGACCTACCTTACTGTTTGGACTCTCCCAGTGGGCGAGGCCAAAGTAGTCTTTCTCCATAAGGTTGAGATGGTCACACACCTTTGTAATGAGTTCTTGACCTTTTGCATGTTTCTAAAAGAGGAAGGGGACACAGACAGACAGACAGACAGACCATAAGATAACAATATTAATCTTTAACTGGGGACAGGGCCTTTACACAAACAGGAGAACATTGTGTAACTGTGGAGGTCACTTACATCAAGTTCACACTCAAACTGAGCGTCGTCCAGTAAAGTGACTTTGCACTGCATGGTTTTCTGTTTCTTGGGGCCTTTAGCGTCCTCTGCCTTCTTCTCTGTCTTCTTTTCTTTTGTGGGTTTCTCCTTCTTTCCCTCCTCCTTTGTCTTCTCCTCTGCTTTCGCGTCTTTCTCCTCTTTTACTGGTGCTTCTTCTTCTTCTTCTTCTTTTTTGTCCGTGTCCTCCTCCTTCACTCCTTCCACCGCTTCAGATTCTGTCTTTTTTGCAGCTTCTTTGTGTTCCTCTTGAGCCGGCTGTTAAGAGATAACAAATTTGAAGATTTTGTCAAATACAGATGAAGAAAATCCAATTATATGTATATATATATTTATATACAGGGTGGATGAAAAGTAATTAGAAATTGCTTATAGAATTTTTAGTATCACTGAAGTATGATGAAAACATGTGTTAAACAGACAACCCTAATGGGGATTTCTTATTTTCTATTTGTCTTATTTAGTATTTGACAGATTCAGGAGGTGAAGGTTGCTCATTCCATCCCTGGTTGTTTCGGGAAACTGGTTGATGTCACCTGTGCTTATGCTGAAATATGATTTACCTCCATTTTCACATGTAATAAAGAACATGTACCAATTGTTTCAATAAATTTGAAACAGGAATCAAGCTTATTATTATTATTAATTTCTAATTCATTTTAATATTATTACTTTGTTTAGTTTTTTTTGCTTGTGATATATCATGGGAACATCCACAATTATGTGTATGTGTGTGCATGGAAGTAAATGTATATATGTTTGTTTAAATACATTATCTTTATTACTTTTCCTGTTACAGTTCTGCAAAAGTAGGATGGCCATGAGAAGCAATGATTTACCACAAATTACTCCTGTTTTGAATTACACTGGAAAGTATACATTTATATGACAATAGATATACATGCAAAGATTCACATTTTTTTCCTTCTTTCTTTCTGTGAGCAATATTGACAACCCTTTGTTTTTATTCTTTTTTGCAAAAACACTAAACAAAGCAGAGAACAGTGTACTTTGCGGCCGTGATGTTCTGTGAGACATGTTGTGAGACTGTTCTGAATAAAAATTTGAATTAAAAAAAAATAAAATTGTAAAAGGAATATGGATTTTATTACCAATTTGAATCCCTAGTTACTTTTCACCCACCCACAGACAAAAGGACTAGGATATGAGGTGTTTCTTTTCTAACCGGGTGTGGGATACAAAACAATAATAACAAATGCTATAACATAGTTTTAAATTGTGATAAATATCATTACCTTGGCTAGTTTTCTTTACATTATTATTTTTACTTCAAAAATGCCTCAGGGAAGGTTTTTACTTAATTTCTTTCAACATTTCTTTATTTATTTTTAATTGATGATGGATTTTACATAATCTACCTCTAAATATCTAAAATATATTAATGCTCTGACTGTAAATAATAATTTTCTACCACAACTAACCATCTACTTTCTTCAAATCTCCCATTAAACTTTAAGGAAATATTGATGTTTCTAAATTATATGGACACATCATTGCTACAGTTCATAGTATATCCTGTTCATCCTGCTGATTTGAGATGTAAACATCATATTCTAAAACAGAGACTATAGATGTTGTTGCCAATAGACGGTTCAGATCATTTTTCAGTCGAACAAGAACACTGTGTTTTTGAACCAAGCTGCACACTTACTTTTGCTGAGCAAGCTGGTCACAGAATAAAAAATTCATTAGATAGGGAAAAAAATGTGTTCTATCGTAGAGCCCAATATGAAAGCAGCCTGTATTAATTGAAGCTCAGATGTGTGATGGTCTCAGGATAAAGCAGGTTCAGAAAATGAATGAATGAATGAATGAATGAATGTGCGCTGGTCCCACCCACACTTTGACTCTTACCTGTGTCTCTGCACTGCTTATCGAGTGTTGATCTGGAGCCTGTTCGATGTCCGGCTCCGTTTTTAGCTCTGGTTCTGGAGCAGCGATCGGTGCTTTCACCTGCTCCTCACTCGAGCCTTTCCCCTCCTTTTTGCCTTTCTTCCCCTTCTCTTTTTTCTTCCCTTTTTCTTCTTCCTTCTTGGGTTTTTCTTCCGTTTTTGGCTCGTCCTTTTCCTTCTCTGCCTTCTTTGTCTCTTCCTTCGCCTTCTCTTCTTTCTTTACAGACTCTTCTTCTGTTTTCTCCTCCTCTTTCTTTTTTGTCTCCTTTATTTTCTCCTCTTCCTTCTTCTTTGACTTCTCTTCTTTTGTTTTCTCCTCTTCCTTCTTCTTTGACTTCTCTTCTTTCGTTTTCTCCTCCTCCTTCTTTTTGATCTTTTCCTTTTCCTCCTCTTTCTTCTTGGCTTTTTCGGCCTCTTTGGCCTTTTCCTCTTCCTTCTTCTTTGCCTTCTCTTCTTCCCTTTTCTTGGCCCTTTCCTCTTCCTCTGCTTTCCTCTTTGCTTTTTCCTCTTCCTTCTTCTTTATCTTTTCCTCCTTCTCTTTTTTCTTCGCTACCTTTTTGTCAACTTTTTCCTCTTTCACTTCTTTCTTTCCGGCCTCTGCACCCTTATCTTTCACCTCTGCAGTCTCCTTCTTTTCTTTTTCTTTTATGTCTAATTTCTCCTCCTCTTTTTTTGCAGTCGGCTGCACTTTCTCCTCCTTTTTCTCCTCTTTCTTTGTCTCCTTTTCCTCTTCTTTTTTCTCCTCCTCCTTCACTTTCTCCTCATCCTTCTTCACTTTTTCCTCATCCTTTTCCTCTGCTTTCTTCTTGGTGTCTTTCTTTTTTTTCTTGCTGCCTTTCTTCTCAACTTTTTCCTCCTCTTTCTTTTCTTCTTTTTCTTCAACCTTTTCTTCTTTCTTTGTCACTTCTTTCTGCTCGGCCTTCTCCTCCTCTATTTTCGCCTCCGTTACCTCACTTTTAGCTTCTTTTACCTTCTCTTCTGCCTTGTCAGCTTTTTCTTCCTTGTCTGCTTTTTCCTCCTTGGCTTTCTCGGCCTCAAACCCCTCTCCCTCGGAGCATTGTGAGCGCCGTTTGAGAAAAGAGGAGAAGAGGCGAGACAGGCCTTTTCCGGCAGAGGTCCTGGTACGAGGCTTCAGCTGCTCCTCCTCGGGTGAAGTGGCTGTATCGGCAGGCCCAGGCACCGAGGCCTGCTCCTGGGCCTTCTTGCTCGACTTTCCCCCTTCCGGTTCTGCCGCCGCCGCCTCCGGCTTCTGTTTGTTTTCGGGTTCGGGTTCGGGCTCAGCGCCGCTGGCCTTCTGCTTACCCTCAGTGTCTGCCTCGCTCACCGCACTCGCCTCTGTTGTCATGGTAGCCACTGGGAAGGAGAACAGAGACGGAGAAAGGTCACGGTGCTGTAGAGAGCGTGACAGTCGCAGCGCAGCTATACTTGGAAAGCGACAAACAAGATTAGCAGAACTGGAATATTTGTCTGTGAGGTAAACATTACACTTCACTTTAGTCTGAATGACAAGCAAGTGGCTTCCCAATTATAGTGTGTTTTATCTGTGTATTGTGTGTTTAATATAGTCTCATGCTGTCATTTTAACTTCACGGGTAATAAAAATAATCCAAATGATTTTTTGGGTGATATTGGAATGGCTCCAGTTCATTTATATTAATCCACAGGGATAATATAGAACATAATGCTACCTTTTATTATGCAAATAAGATCATTTGCATGTGTGCTGATTATTTTATTCATACTCATTTTTAGCACTCTGTATTATAAGCCATTTACATTGATCCTTACAGCTATTGTTAGACTTACTCCATTAAACATTGAGCCAACTGCCAGCTATGTATCACATCCAAACCCAAACTCACATGCGTTCACAGACATCACTTCATCATCACAATAGCATTCCTTGTTGAAGAGTGTGTCTGTGTCTGCACCGAGAGTGAACTCCGAACACAGCCGATGACAGACTCATTAAAACTCACAAACACAAAGGAGGCATTCTGCTCTGGAGCTGCCCATTAGCGCCACATGGATCTTCCTTTCTGAGCATGCTTAGCTGCTCGTCTCACGCCTATCCATCACAGGTCATCTTAGGCATCCTCGCCGCGGCCGGGCCATTGCATTATAATGTAATAAAGTACACAATGAGGATGTAAACTGATATAAAAGAGTTTGTCTACCTGTTGATTGTTTGGATTATATAAGGTCATTTGACAAAATCATGCATGGCAATGACAGAGCTGGAACTATTGATTGGATTGACGAGATATATTGATCGTTATCTGATCCTGGTCTCTTAAATTTGGATATTCTCAGGTTTCTTCCTGCTCCGTGAAAACAATCTTGAGATTTCTATGCTGTAAACAAACCAAGAGATTTTGGAATGTCATCTCAGCCCTTTGGGAAACAGTGATCAACATTTTTCACCCTTTTGTAATGGTTTATGTACCATTCAATTAAGACACTAAAAAAAGAAAAAGACAAATTAGTTGTTTGCAGCCCTAGCCAATGAGCAAGACCCATGCATGAATCGAACAAATAACAAAAAAGTGCAGCAACAAAAAACTAAAATGATGCTAGTTGTTTAAGTTAAAAGGTGTGCTCTGGCTAAAATAATTTTATAGGGTTGTTTTAACTCTCAATTTCTATACTGATTTTCCTTAATGTGTACCAGGAAAAGTCGGCTCGGCCAAATCACTCATTATCTAATAACATGATATAAAGTGACACGACGGGGGCCTTGACGCTAAATGAAGTTGACTTTGATTCAGTGATGTGGCAGTAAAAGGGCAGATGTGATATATTAGGACATTTCTAACCACTTAAGTCAAATCACACAACCGACTGAAATAAACTCCAGGTATTACATAACCAAGTTACACCTAAGTGCATGTCATCCATAACAGTGGATCGCATCCCAGTCAATCCCTGTCCTCAGTGTAACACATACTCGTGTCTGAAAAAAGGGCCTTGTCTAATTGGTGACTAATGTGGCTGTGTTTGTCTCTTCCATATGTAGTTCAAGTCCCTCTCTGCCTTCTATGCAGTGGGGGAGGGGCAACAGTAGACAGGCAGACAGCCAGGCCAATCTTCCAGATGTACAGGGCCGCCCCAAAGGGTGCAGCCTGGTCCGCTATACCATATACTTCCTACACTGGCACCACGGGACAGCAGGAGAGGAGGAGGGGGTACGCACACACCAAATCCTCTTTCGCCCTCCCATTGTTTGTGTCCAGTGACCAATAACTGTGCCGCACACTACAACTAATCCAGCCTACCCTTCCCCCAATAAGACCCCCCATAGGCCTATTCCCTAGGTCACTACACACACATCCATGGACACACCAGTATGCATCAGTGCTCATGGGCTCCTCTGGGTCTTTTAATGCTCTGTCATCTCAATTCTGATTGTCAGAAAACAGACTTGCTCCTAATGGACCAGCTGAGCTTGTGTCTGCTGCCTCCTCCATTTTGTGTTGCCTATCTAACATCTCTGCTATCAGCCAGCTGAGCAGGACTAACCTGCATCATGACTGATTGAGCTATCAGAGCCAGAGCACAGCACATCACTAGAAAGAATCAATCTCACACATTTTCTGCCAGTTGGAGATAAAGGCATGACATATTGCTGTAGCCTACTGTAAAAAACTGCCCTCAATACTACATAATTAGTGTCTCTAATGAGGTAAATTATAGATGAAGTAGGCCACCCTCTAGCAAGACTGAGCTCAAAGGGAGCTGCTGGATCAGGTGCAAACACCAGGGCCGGGGTTGAATAAGGATCTGATTTAGAGTTTATGTGACTTTTAATTAAATTTAGAGGTAATTTGATTTGGGTTGATGAATTTAACTTAAAGGAGAGGGCACAGGTTCACATATGGTTTGCCTGTAGGAGTTCTAATCACTTACTTTGTGATCATTTTTATTACATGACATTAAATATGACTGAATTTCATGTCCTCATTAAATGTGATAGCACATCATTTAAACCAATGAGAACACATTGATTTAATAGACACTAAATCCCAAAACACAACATTACTTTGCTTTGAGTCACAGACATTCAGAATTTTGTCTCCAGCCTGTTTATTCTGTACCAGTGATGCTGCAGTGCTGCTGCTGCTGCTGTGTTTATATACAGTGTGTGTGATGAACTGAGATGAGAGGACTGAATGGAGAAGAGCTTGCAGAGGAGGAGGAGGAGGAGGAGGAGGTATGGTATATAAATAGCTGCATGTGCCCAGGATGCAGGGTCTCATTAGTTAGCCTTTACAGACAAGCTCATATCTATTTATGTTCAGTGTGCTGCACACAACAACACGCATATGCACATGTGCATGCATTTGTGCCCAGCGGAAAACATACACAGCGCTTAATTTACATAATCATTCTTGTGGCAGCAAAGGAAGATTTCATTTGTTTTGGGTCAATTCACTGCTCCTTTCTTACCAACACTGTCAGCTGACTGACAAGCAGCATGAGTCCTAAAATAGCATTACTTTGTAGGAATAGTAGGAGGACAGAAAGAAACCATGTTTCCTGGGTACTGAGAGTAGGCTTAAGGAATTAGAAGGAGTTTAGAGTTAATCAGGCCCCAAGTGACCAAGTGAGATTATCTCTATCTACCTGCCCACAGTATCTATTGCACTCCCTCCACTCCAGCTCTGTGTCCGTCTGTCGGGTCCGTGTGCACCCATGTGTGTCTCTGTATGTGAGAGGGGGATAGAAGCTGGCAGAAGCATGGTGGCGATCAGCTGTGCTGATTCACGGTTTTATGCGCTGCCCCGCCTACCTGGCTGAAAATCAGCAGAATTGTACAAAAAGCCAACATACCTTTGTGCTGACCACATGGTGGCTCTTCAGCCTAACCCTTAGTAACCTCTCACAGTAAACACAGACACATGCCAGCATACATGGAGACACAAGCATGTGTAAACAGTGAGTATGTTCAATTTACACACACAATCCACACAGTAACTAACATGAAGAGTGCACACAGGACAAGAGCTGTGGGCTTTTGGGTGTAGAGGTTAATATGGCACACATGTACTGCTTGTTGGACCATTTGTAGGTGTGACCAGTGATACATACATTCAAGATTCCACAGAGACCTTCTTACTTAAAAGAAATTAAAGCTTGATCAAACTTTGAATAAGGCTTTGTAACCATGGTCTCTTCTAGGGTCAATCAGGTGATACAACACCAAAAGGTATTAGGCTACATAGGTTTATTTTAGCCAAGCCCTCTTTGTAAACCTATCCCAAAGCCAGTTCTGAACTAATCAATATACACAGATGGTCTGTGAGGCCAATGCAACATGAACCAACATGGGAAAAGAATGAAGTAGCCTGATTGATTTACTGTGGTTGCCCTGAAAGCAATTCTAAATCCACTTGCATCACATCACAGCAAACGCCCATTGAAGAAGGAGTTCATCTGTGCATTATCACACATTATACCACAAGTACCCTTTCTTAAGTGGGACAAATGCACTCAGATATGTGTCTGAATGTTCTGATTCATTAGTTGAAGTACATCTGACCATTTTCTAATAAACTGATGGTGTTGAATTTAATCTTAGAATTATTCATGTAAAAATTGTACTTGTTCTTCAAATATGTTAAATCCACAGACTCCTCCATTCATAATGAAAAGAGCAAAGGACTGTGTAAGTAGAGTCTTGTCCCCTGTTTAGTACTGCTCACACAACAGAGTAGTAGTCTAACTGCACGGATGCATCATAACTCCCAAAAGAGGATTAACCAGTGAGCTCTTCTGGGACCTTGGTGACCTCACTGTCACATAGCAGAGCCAGAAACATCCCTCCTTCATCATCACCTCAACAGCTTGGTGTTCACAACACTGCTGATTCAGCACTAACAACAGACCCCATGCATCCAGCTCTTATCTCTGTCATTTTTTAACCTGTGTGTGTTTACTTTTGTTGCACATACAAGGATTGGAGGAGTTGGACCACACTAAAGCCTCATCCTTTCTACGTCATATCAGCAGCCCTTCATAAAAGATTATCTTACTATATACAGCAGTATCAATGGAGATGAGGCTTATTGGATGAATTTGCCTTATGGTGTAGTACAGACGTGTTCACACACAAAAACACACATTCACATATGCCTCCCTCCAGCGAACAGGGATATTTTTAACTCATACTCTCCTCTTTGAGGTAAAAAGCAAGACATGTCAAGCAGAAAATGAAATCCAAAAGCAAAACCAGCTCTGAACCAGCACAAAAACAACGCCATCTTCACATCAGACAGCCTTTTTTTAAAAAAAAAAAAAATATCACACAATGAACAATAATATCTGCAAAGTACAACCACTTCTCCTGCGTTTTAACTGATCTTCTTGCGAACTTTCAGCCTTTATACAAACTCCTATTTATGACACTACACAGCATTTGCCGTTTTTTGTTTTTCCATGCATCTGAAAACACCAAATTTATCAGCTTAACACCAAATAAAAACAGTTTCTTATTACAAATCGGATTATTCAGTGTAAGTTTTCCCGAAACTGCGCTTTGTCTTTTTTACAGTTTGCACAAAAAAAAACAATAAAAAAACAAAACACATCGATAACACGGAACACTTTTAATTTATAACCGTGTTTTAGGAAACATTAGGGGGTATTTCAACAAGAGTAGTAGACATAGCCTAATCTATTTTGATTTCATTCCGTTGATTAAAACAGCCAAATATGCGTTGAATTCACAACTTTTTTTTTTTTTTAAATAAACCGCAAAACCGTAATAGGCTC
This sequence comes from Fowleria isostigma, assembly GCA_029814645.1. Classification (NCBI taxonomy): domain Eukaryota; kingdom Metazoa; phylum Chordata; class Actinopteri; order Kurtiformes; family Apogonidae; genus Fowleria; species Fowleria isostigma. Next base: position 2,627 of record JAPTGZ010168814.1, on the reverse strand, counting down.
CGTCGGTGCAACGTGCCGGGGTATTTAAACAATCTGTGTATGAAAATGGCGCCGAATGTAACAAAACAAATAAACACTAAGTCATCCCCCCCCTTCATGAAAGAGCTGCATAAATGTTCAATTGGCCTTACCTATTCTAGGATTAGCATCAATGGGAACACAAACGGCGCAAAATCCGACAAAATCCTATATTCCGCACGTTCACAGAAGAAACAATGTTGCGGAGCGACACATGCTTTGTTGTGCCGAAGGTGTCCGATGCTCGTAAAGGGGCGGAGCCTGACACCGGGGCTTGGACTTCAGCTGACCAACCGAGCAGCATGAAGAGCACCGAGCCCGACTCCGTTTAGCCGATTACACCAAACGAGACGATACTCCCAAAAAAATACCACTGTGGCCCCCCATCTCCTCAACCCTCCCATGCACAGTGGATCCTCCAGCTGTACTCTGTATATCCTCCTGAGAACCACTAAGACATGTTTGTCCTCTGTAAGTAACAAAATTTTGAAATTTTTACTTAAATAATGCTGTCCATTGCAAAAAAAAAAAAAAACATTCCATAAATAAATAAGTAGATAAATAAATACATTAATTTTTTAAAAAATTTATCTGATAAAACTGGTGTATTATGCAGTTTCCAATTAAGATAAGTGTTTAATGGTAAAAACAAACAAAAAAAAAAACTAAAATGTTCCCCTTCCTGGGTTTCAGTTCATGGTCTTACTGTAACGTTGCTGTTCTTCAGAAACCTGATCTACATTAACATATTTTATTCATTCATTCATTTTCGTGTAAATAATTGCTAACTGTTATTACACTGTTATTAACACTTTTATTACACCAAAATCTTTATTTTTTTCATATTATCTCCAGAACGTGAGTAATAACTAGTATTGTAGTATGTTAACGTTTGAGAAAACATCAGATCATTTTTTATAGTTTTCACACAGTATATCACTTTTTGCTGATAGTTTTTTAACTACAATGGTTGTTGCTTCAAAAATTAAACACATGGTGTCCCACTTACTACACAAAAAAATGGTTCATTTAAAAAAAAAAAAATCATATTTCTTTAATCCATGCTTAAAGAGGAATAAAAACACTTAGGACAAAAATCTCATCTAAGGTTCTCATAATTAATGCATGAAAGGGTTAATATAACACTGAACAACAGGGGGAATAACTTGTATTAGTTCAAGGGCCACATACAGCCCAATTTGATCTCAAAATATTATAACATATTAACCAATACATAATGCCAACTCCAAAGTTTTCCTCTATATTTTGGGGTAAAAAAATACTATTGCATAATGAAAATGTTTGTATCTACAAACTATCCTTTAAAAATGTGAATAACATAAACAAACTGAAATTTCTTGTGAAAAATAAGTGTGATTTTAACAATATTATGCTTCAGCTTTTTATTTTACATAGACTTTATGATAAAATGTAAAACCTCCTGCTGAAATATTCCAGAATGCTATTTGTAAAAAGTAATATAGTCCAAAAACAGTGTATTGTTAATCAGGGTTTGTTACCAAATAGCCCTCTGCATGAAAACGGAATTATAATTTTTTGGATTTTTCAACAAAGTGCATTTTTCAAACATGTGCAATGCATTGTACAGATCACTGCGGATCTACAAGGGCACAAAACATTTAGTAACAGGCATAATATTAATACACTTGCACTTTTTCTGTTTAGGTTATTAGTTTATTTTGAGCTTATGCACTCCATGTACAGAGATAATTACATATACATGTACCATATTCCATACTGTTCATATACATTTCATGTACATGTGTACACAGATATACATAGCTAAAAAAAAAGAGAGAAAAAATAAAAATACCATATGCACAGAGTATACACAACAAAAATTATACATGAAGAATCTACATATAAAATTATACATCCAGAATACATGAAGAATGTGCATATGGAACTATACGAATAAAAAAATAGACATGGAGAATGTGCATATAAAACTACTCATAGGGAATTTTACAGGGAGAGTATGCATGTAGAAATACACAGAAACTATGCATGTACAAGATACATGCATAGTTTATATGTGCGCCATATTTCTTATTTAGATTGCAGGTTGTTCACATTTGTTCAGGTTATGCACAATTTTTGTGAAAGGATAGTTTGTAAATGTAAATATTTTCATGTAATTTTACTTTGTTACACAAAAATTTTGGAGTTGTCATTATTTATAGCTTGAATATACTTACACTTGAGACAGAATTGCATTGTATGTGGCCCCTGAACTAAAATGATTATGACACCCTTGAAAGTTAATGTCTTTGGTACAATTTTTGCATTTCACAAATTTGTTCAAGCCATCAGTTTCACTTTAATAGTATTTTTTAATGATAACAGTATAATTTAAAAAAAAAAAATATATAGTAATTAACCCATAAAGACCCGGCACTACTTTAGTGTCGGTTCCCAAATAAAATTTTCTCTATATTTATCCTTTTTTAACCATAAAGACCCAAACATCCACCATCTACCAAAATCATCCACTGATATAAACTGTTTAATCCTGTTGATCCACTAATACATGTAAATAATTGGTGTAAAATATAGTTATTCATCTTTTCATGGTCATCAGATATGAC
>JAPTGZ010167273.1:0-12378 GCA_029814645.1 Fowleria isostigma | reverse complement strand
ATGTTCTGAATAAACATAATCCAGGAGGCAATATGTTTAAAACAAAACTGCATTCCTTATTCAAAATGTATGAACAATTTTTATCATGTCATGTAAAATGAGCAAATATATGCACACACACATATACACACACATACACACACATACAGTAAGGAAACAAATGGACTGTTGTGACAGGAGGAATTAGCTACATGTACTAGGAAGTTGGCAAACAGTACGTTACAGTTGACACTACAGGTCATGTGCGAGGGTTTGTTGTTGCCCAAAGAACAGGGAATCTTTTTTTGTCGTTTTTGCAAACTGCTGCAGAGGAGAACCACACCCTAACCACTTTTCCTGCAAACTACACACCCATTCATACATGCACGCATACTCACGGGTGGAAATGTGATTACCCCATCATTATTATTAGCTTGCAAAAGAACCAAACCGCTTCCAGAGAAAAACCTCCAACTTCCAGGGAAACCCCTTGTAAATGTTTGACACATCTTCACAGTAGCACGCATACACACACACACACACGCAAACATAGACAAATAACCAGGGGCAAAGGTCACACAGGTAGACGGTTAGGACCAAACATTGGGAGTAGAGCAAATGAAAAGGGAGGGGAAGTGGGGAGGGGGAGGTGAGAAGGGGCTGATGGGAGTTAAGCAGTACTCTGGCAGCACGAGCAGAAAGGACAAGAACTTAAGAAGGATCAGAACAGCTACAAAGATACCAAGAGAAACTTCATTATCATCGTCATCATCATCATCGCCGTCATCATCTTCATCATCATGATCATCATAATTATGAGAAGCTTAAGATTATTTTTCCAATGACAAATACTTAAAAATATACATTTCATCATCATCATCATCTTAATTATCATCATTATTATCATTATTATTATTTCCCTTTGGATAGCTGAGGTTAATGCTTCAAAGACCGGCTCGCTAGGTGACGGAGCGCTGAGAGACCAGACAAGAGGGAGGGATGGAGAAAGAAAGGAGGAGAAGGATGCAGTGGAGAGTGTTGTGTTGAAGAAGAGAAGGTCATGTTAGAGCTCTTTGGTTTTATTCTTTTAACATCTGACTCACTTTGCTGTGTTGCTGGAGAACCTTTGGACTAAAGCTGTATTGTAGTAAAAGAAGAGAAAGAAGAAGAAGAAGGTGATGGGGAGAGGAAGAGCGTGGAAGAGAGTGGGTGGAGGGAACAAGTAGCAGCTTGTTTTGTTGCTGTTTTCTTTGCTCTGCTCACTGTTTCTGTCGTTCTCAGACACAATTCACATCTAGCGCCTCGATATTCAGAAATATCTGTTTTCCAAAATAAATGAACTAGAAAATCTCCTTTTATTGACTCAGTTTCAACCATATCAAAGCAAAGTCCTTCATGTTAAGGAAAATATTCACATTCTTGCCAACAGACTGATGGCTGTGTGCTAAATATTGAGTCACCGCTAACAGGCAGTTAGCGTATCTTAGCTTAACCTAGCAAAAAGATGGGAAGCAGGTGTTAAATCAGCTGAAAAGCATCTCTAAAAACAAGAAATTAAGACATTGTATCTATATTGTCAAAACTGTGCAAAACTATTAAGTAAAAACAAATAACTTTAAGCATTCCTGAAGTCTTGTCATCTAGGCTAAATGAGTCTTTTAGCTTCCAGTTTTAATGCTGAGCGAAATGCTAACTTCATCCATAAAGTACATGTCTGAGTGTTTTCCTTAGTATAGGAAACACGGTAATGCTAATTGCTGGCATTCAATGGCTGTGTGCTAAATATTGAGTCAGTGGTAGCAGGCAGTTAGCGTATCTTAGCTTAACCTAGCAAAAAGATGGGAAACAGGTGTTAAATGAACTAAAAAGCATCTCTAAAGACATAAAATTAGGGCATTGTATCTATTTTGTTGAAACTTTACAAAACTAGTGTGAGAACTAATAATTTTAGCATTCCTGGAATCTTGTCATAAAAGGCTAAATGCTTTTTAGCTTCCAGTTTTAATGCTGAGTGAAATTCAAACTTCATAAAGTACATGTCTGAGTCTGTTTTCCCTGGTATAGGAAAAAAGCTAATGCTAATTGCTAGCAATCAAAAAATGAGGAGGAAGTGTTGTTTCTGAACATTTAGGTGGAGTGCAGGATTTCAGGGAGTGTGTACATTGTGCTAAATCCTGTGGTGGGGCATTGACTTTGGTATCATTTTCACTAAGGGGGTATCCCCACCATCGAGATCAACACTTTCCACCCAGTCCCCCAGACCCTAACACCCACGGATAAATGTCTCTCAGAAACAAAGCAGAGCAATGGGCGTCTGTTACTACTTCCTATTCATGTTAGTAGAGACAGAGAGCACAGCAACGAAAGGGAGAGGCCAGACAATTTAATAGCATGTGCACCTTTCCCTCCAACTTCCACTTTCTCAACACACACAGTCATGAGAAGTGTTTGGATGTGTCACCTAGCAACCTCGGCCTCAGCCACTCCCCCAAATACCTGCCCGAGAGTATCCCCAACACACATGGACATCGACTGGTCAGTACGCCCCTCATCAGGCAATAAAAATGCAAAAGGCGAGAGGGGTCTGGGTGACCTTGGTGCTAAAGTTGCTCTGAGGTGTGAACCTGGAAGCTTTTTTAAAGTCATATCCAGAGAACATTTGGACAGATTTGATCCTAGGTGTTGTGCCAAAGAGCAACTTTAAGCCCACAGCCGATGTTTGACAAGAAGGAAGCAGTCAGGGTCAGATATGAGGAGAGGGCTGTGTTCAAAGCTCAACACAGACAGCGGGGGGGTGTTTTCCAGGGGGACGCGTTGTGTGTGTTTAGACCGGAGCGTGAACCAGGTCAACCCTTTGGCCTTAAATCTGAAACCCACGGAGTAAAAAAAACTACAATCTACTCCATGATCTGTTTCTTTCTGAGATCAATCCCAATCCTTTGTGTTTGCCTACATTAGGACATTTGACCTTTGGCCTTACTATGTCTGCTGCCGGGCCAACACAAGCACACCGTCCACACGTACCGACCTGGTACCCTGATCCCCACTTGAACCCCGCTTTTTAAAGCATTCATCTATTTGGTTTATCATCAAAGAATATGAGGTATATGATGAACTATCTCTCTTTAACATCCTACAGTGGATGAAGGAAAAAGGTTAGTACCAACTTAGAGAAAAGTGGAACAAAACAGAGAAGACAAAAGAGAGAAAGTTAGAGGGTAACTTACAGTCAGGAATCCCAAATTACCCTCTTTCCCTTTGCCTCCTTCTCTCCTTTTAATCATGTGAAAAATGTTTAGCCTTTGCCCCGGTTGATCTTCTTCTTTTGTGTTTAGTTTTTTGGTTGTGTAGCTGTAAAGCTTTCAGAGTGTTCTCCCTGTGGAGAAAATATAGGAACAGAAGCAGTATTGTGCTTCAGAAACACCCCTAGGACGATATCTCAGGCAGGATAGATCATACTTTAGTTTGTTTTTTTACTGAAACAGAGCCTAAACTTGGCTTTTACTCTGTTTGTGATCAGGACAAACAAAGGAACAGTTATATCCTGAAGGCATAGATCTATCTTATTTGTTTTCTTTTCCCTGTAAATCATGAGGTGTCCATCCACACTGTGCTGCCTCTCACTACAGCGAGCGTCCCGTCTCCTTCATAAGGAGAGTGGGCTCAGTGAGGAAGAGATTTATTCTATGGCAGACGACACAGTCAACCATACACTCTTATTAAGTCCCTAAAGGACCCCTGTTTGCATTTTGATAATATTTGGTTTAAAGAAGTAAGAAAGAACATCAGCAGGGGGTGAAAAAAAATCACAAATACATTCTAGAATATGAAAAAGCACCTCTAGAAATAAATTAACAAATAAATAGCAAGACAAAAATATGTAACAAGCAAGTAAATCAACCCTACCCTGAATAAATAGTACAATCAAAAGTCTAAATAATCTTAATAAGGAGAAATAAAAAATCCAAAGAGAGATAGTTAAAATTTTTGGTCTAAAATCAAGTTATTATCATCAATGTTTTTTAGGATCTTTTTCTCAAAGTCTTTTTTGTAAGTTTTTTTCTTTTTAATACATTAGCGATAAGTAAGCAGTAGAACATAGATCTTTTTTCTACAAAATCTATAGAAGCACTAACAGATACATTCCGTCTAAGAGTCAATGTGGAGAGAAGGTTTCACCTTTAAGGCGCAAACCCCACATCTAAAGTTTGGTTCATGAACGATTCTCTTTGTGTCGACTGTTTTCTGGTGTGGATCAAACCAAATATTCTTTGGATACGTTTAGTCCAACTCTGGAACCCGTCACCTTGGCTGAGGTCAGTGCTGTGTGTGTCAATCTGTATCATTAAGTGTAAAATATGTCAGAGCCCAACCTCCGCGGGTCAAAATTAATGACAAGACATCACTGCAGACACGTATTTTTTAACCATGTGACCTGGCGTTTAGACTTCTGTACAGAATAAACACACAGCTGCACCTCGGACAAACGGACACAAATCCACTCCTGTGCCCTCATGCAAAGAGGGCGCTCAGATCCTCTATCATGTTGGGTTTGGTTCAGTATTTGGTTTGGCATTTTAAGGTTTTGCTATTCTTGTTTTTGGCTTTTTATGTGTGAGTGTCTTTTTTTCTGCCAAGACAGTCTGTTTCTTTATCTAATAAAAATCTGGAAGCTAAATTTTCACAGTATTTTTTCCAACCACCTGATAAAAATCTCTAGCACGACTACGAAAAAAATAAGGAGCTCTTGTAGTAAGTAAGCGAGTACGTTATTCCAAATGAGTATAAGCACTAAAGTACAGTACATAAAACGGCATCAAGAGACACAGCAGAGATAAAACAATCAGAACCAACCAACAGAAAAATAAAAACAGATTTTAGAAGATTCAGTTCAGTGAGGTCATTTGCGTTTAGCTCCATCCAGGACCAGAGAGCTGAGCTGGAGAGAGCAGGAGGAATTGTCTTGTCCGTCTTCATCCCCCGTCCACCTGTCTATCTATCTGCCTGTCTGTCTGTCCGTCCTACCATGCTACACAGTTTCAGATTGGGGCTGCAGCCCTATAAGCTAATAGACAGACAGACAGACAGACAGACAGACAGAACCTCGAGGGGCTTCGTTTCCTTCAAACCCCTTCAAGCACTTCGTCCTCCTCACCTCCTCCCTCCAGCCACATTTGGTTAGGGTTCTTTTTGGTTTGTTTCTGTCATTCCTTGGGTTGTTTGGTGTTTTTTTTGTGTTTTTTTTTTTTTTTTTTGGTTTGGGTAAATTTTTGGTATCCTCTTACAAAAAAGTGTGATGTCTGCTCCCCCCTCCCCCCCCCAACTCATTACAGTGTGTCCCTCCTTCGCCTGTCCAGCGTACTCCTCTCTGGGGGTTTTGGAGTAAGGATCAGTTTCCTAATAAAGCTTCCCCCTGTGGGTTTTTGGACAGGTCAGGTGGAGGGGAATTACACCTGGGGAGGGGGGGGTGGCTTCTTTGGGTCCTGTTCTCAGCCGCCCCCCCCCTTCCCCAACCCCATCCCTCGTGTCTTTATTGTGTTCATATGTCTTGGCTGAGGCTCTTTATAAGAAAAGCGCAGCCTTGAGAATGCTTTGGTTTCCATTTGAGAATTAATGGCAGTCTGAGGTGGAAAATGACAGTGAAATGCGAATGATGAAGTGATGATGGAAACAGACAAATATCAGTAAACATGTCTAGACAGACAGGTGTACAGGGAATCTATGCTGATAGACGAGGCAGGAATGAGAGCCAGCTGTGACTAAACTTGGCTTTATTGACTTATTTAGCCTTTGATCTCGACGGTTATTACTTTAAATCTCCAATCACAGCCTTATTTCATACTTTCAAAATGGTCGCCACTCTTAACTAACGTCATTTCGGTGTGTCAACTTTCCAGGGCATGTTCATTTAGCCATGGAGTCACTGATTATTTTACAAGTGATGAGAGAGTAGCCTGATTAGGAGCAAAAAATGTCACATGTATGGGTCTTAATAAATTCATTCACACCTTGAAATCATCTCGCAGTGTGCCAACTCTTTTTTTTTTTTTATCATCTTTGGCACTTAGTGAGGACTGAGAGGAGTTTCTTTTCACTCAATCAAACCTTCGTCAAGAATAGTCACATTTAAAACATGATGCATGACATACAATGAAGACGATGATGTTGATGATGACGATGATGGTTCAACCCCTAAAGCTAATGCTAACAAAGCTGCAACAATAAATAGGAGATGGATTTTAACACTAATAAATAATCAAAATAACACACTGGAACTCTCAAAATGTAAAAAATAGATACTGAATTACAAGCGTCTGTCGAAGAAATGTCAAATAAAAAGTAGAGAAGAAAAGCTATTCTATGCTCTTAGAACCAGAGGTAGGTAAAGAGACTAAACGCATGGATTTGTAGATACAGCAGTACATGGAGGTGCGGCAGACGACCACACACATTCAAACATCAGCTCAGCTTCAGTAACAATCTTTTACAAAATCATCTAAAAAAAAAAACCAGCATGAAAACACAGGAGATGAGAGAAACATGGGATGAGATGGGTTGATAGCAGGGTGTTGTCAATGGGAGGATGTGTGAGTAGCAGTAGCAGTAGTAGAGTCCTGGTCCTGGATAGCTTCGGTATTTACACGTCCTTTGAATAAAGCTTTTCTCTCCGTATTTTTGGTTTTTGGTATTTGGGATTTTGGTATGGTTGTCATTTTTTTTTGTCATTGTGTATTCCTCCTCCGCCTCCTCCTCAGGTAAATTTTTGGTTTAAACCTATCCTCCCTACTCCTCTTCCTTCAGACCCGCAGCTTTTCGTAATAAAGAAAAAGGAAAACGTACAGTATGCACAGTCCTCCTCTTGGTTTTTTTGTCCTTGCCACCATTCCTTTGTCACATAGTAAAGTTATCTTTTGTCATTTTTGGTTTATGCACGTTGACAGGCATCTCTGCCGTCTCTTCCGCCTCTTTGCTAAAGAGTCATTGGTTTGTTTTCCTTTGGAGACACAGAGTGGAGAGGTGCCATGTCGATATCACACGTTATTGACAAAAAAGTCCCACGTTGCCTCCTGTTTGGATAGATAAAGATTTTTGGTTTCAATCTTTCCCTTTCCCCCCTTCTCCCCTCCTCTTTCACTTCTTTCTCTCCGTCTCTCCTCTTTCATTCTGTGTATTTTTGGCATCGAAAGACTGGGAGAGAAAGAGAGAGAGAGCCATTGCGAGAAAAATAACGGAAGAAGAGCGCAAGAGAGAGAAAGAGATAGCTTTGGTGTGAAAGGCTAGGTTTTTGTTTTCCTCCTTCCTCCTCCTCTCTGATTGGCCCTTGGCGTGGTCACTCGATCTTGGCCCCGCCCAGAGAGGGCGGGCTGTGTGCCATTTCACTGGAGGAGCAGGAAGAGGCGGGGCTGGAGCAGGGGGAGGGGGAGCAGGGGGTGGGGCTGATGCTGCTGGCCGAGGGAAAGGGGGACGACTGGGAGGCTTTGGCTACGGCAGCGCTGATCAGTCCAGCGCTGGGATTCTGGCCCAGGTGGAGGAGGGCGGGGTGGTTGAGGAAGAGGGAGGAGGCGAGGCCCCCTGCCTGGCCCCCTGAGGCCCCCAACATCATTTTATTGCCACCCTCAAGACTGGAAAGAGGCAGCTGGCCACCACTGGCTGCTAGGGCTGAGGGAGAGAAAAAGACAAACAGGAAAGACGATCAGACAGTTTTACAGAAGTCGTCATCAATACTCAGTTCTATTGACGGGTTTCATTCAGATAATTAATAATTCATTAATGCTCTATCAAACTATCATTTTAAGATATATTTATCCTTGGCTTAATTACCATACTGTGATCAATTTCACCAGGAATACACAAAATATTGGTTTGTTTAATGTCACAAGAAAGCACAGGATTGTTTTCCTTTTTTTAAAGACCATTTTTAAGGCCAAATGCAAAACTTCTCAATTTATAAATAGTTAGTCCGAATGCATAGTATTAAGGTATTTTAATTGCTTGTAATAAGCACAACTTGGTAACATTTTGGCATTTTTCTAGCTTCACGGCACACTGAATTTTATTTATTTTTTTCTCTTTTTTTTCTTCCAATTTTTTTTTCAATTTTGTTAAACAAAAAAAGGAGCCATTTTATATTCAAGAACAGGGATCTTCAATGTTTTTCAGACTAAGGATCCCAAAACTGATGGAGAGACGGAGTGGGGACCCCCTGCTATATATATTGTATTTAATTTTGTTTTCAAATAAACTGCTCATAGTTCAATGTATAAATGTTCCTTTATTCAATCCAGATCTAACCACATGCTGAGTCACGGGTGCTGAGCTTGAGAGAACTCGTGTCGATGTGCACATTTCTGACAAAGATAATTTTTTGCCTCTATTTATCCATTTATTCTAATATAGTGGACTTATGTTGATGTATATTTAAATACATTTAAATTTGTGGGGGAAAAAAATGGTAAAAATATTTTGATAAATATTAAAAACTATGGTATCTAATCGCCCAATCCTTTTATGACCCCCCCTGCAGTACCTCGGCGGACCCCCTGGGGGAGTCGCTGACCCCCTGTTGAAGACCTCTGTTCAAGAATATTTACCTTCTTTCTAGCAGAGTGGGGTTTACAGCAACATATATTAGGTTAATAAGTTTGCATGCAGCACAGCCAAGTCAGAGATACTGCCTCAACTTGTTATTTTTAGTGGGACTAGGCATCCACTCTTAAATGGAAAGAAGGGAACAGCCATGCTAAACGTAGCTGCTCGTTGGAAACACGTGTGTCGCCATCTGAGCTGAAACTTTTCCAAAAAAAAAAAAAAACCAACAACAACAAAATGTTCTCTGCACATAACACTTTACAAGTACCCATAAAATCTTTTAATATGTGTGGTAAATTTATCTTACAGTATCTGATACAGAGCGACAACAGGTAGAATGATGTCGTTATGGAAACGCTGTGCATGATTGGGCTTTGTTTTCCTTCCTAAATGAAACTTCACGCAGACTTTCTTTCACAAAACACACACAGCCTAATAATTGTCATTGCACAGCTCCAACAACCAAGAAGCTCAGAGATAATACCCTTTATAAAAACGGTGCACTCATCGCTACACTGACAGTATTATGGTCTGCTTAGGCTACTTTTGGCTACTTTCCCACATATATAAACATATGAGCTGTGAAATATTGAGTCCGAAATCAAAAACATGCTGTGTGAGGTTTTCACTCAAAAGTCTAATACTGATAATTGTTATTTATAATGAATATCAAATCCTTTACTCGTCCTACAGTACTAATCGGTTGCTGATACTAATACTCATCACATAAAACTTTCAGAATAGCTTGTGCATTTATGGTGCAAATGAGTATTTCTTGTTTGATTCCCACATTTGGCTTACGCAATGAAGAGATGAAAGGCTAAAGATGAATGAGACAGCACATACGCACAAACAGAAACTCAGCCAACAGTGCCATAATCATCAGCACGCACACACACTCGATGGGATGGATTTATGGATGAAGACTACGACATACATGAGAAAACAAGTCATTCTTGTTCTCTTAAGCCATTTCTGTCTCAGTCACTTGTCACTGGATGAGCAAACAGCTTGGCTGTCTATTCATCCATGTCTGGAGTTTACCAGTATGATTTGATTCACCTACCATGCATAACTGCATTACTCATCATAACACTTCTCTTTTTTAATACGTCTACATCTCCCGTTTCTCGGGTGGTCAGTGGTTTTTTCTTCTCTCCTGTGCTATTCTTGTTTTGTTCTCAAGTGTAGGAAGGTGTGTAAGAGTGGATGTAAGCATGTGTGTCGTGTACAGTGAGTGTCTGAGTTGAGCGTGTGTGTGTGGGAGTGTATGACAGACAAATGTTTGTATAACAGTGTGAGTGGGGAGAAAATGTAAAGATGCTCAACACACAACTATTCTGTTTTTATATATTCTGTGACCCTGAGAGTTTTGTTCAAATTAAATAATAAAATACACCTCTACCTCTGCTTTGACCTCTAAATTATAAATCAGTTGTGCTGATGCTAAGCTCCGTGTGTTTTTTTTTTTCTCTTTCTCCTGGAATAAACCCATTTGCCTTTCAATGCTCTCTCTCCACACACCTTGGATAGTGGCCAGGGGATTGTTACCGAGGAGGGCTTGGTTCATCCCTGTGTTAACTCCCATCACAGTGTTCCTGTTGTGTCACACGCACACACACACACAAACACGCATACACCACCATACGTGTGCAGGCATATATATAAACACAGACAGGCAGAGGAGAAGGGTGAGAAAGAAGCAGGTTTAGCAGCAAGGACACGTCGAGGACAAATTCAGTGCTGTACATTTAAAAAGCAATACAGACATAAACGAGAAGTTGGAAATATAGAAAGAAACACAACATCTTGGAAAACACCTAACTCTGAATATGCATTTTTGGATTAACTACACATCTCAGTCCTCTCAGTCTGTGCAAGGTGTCTGTAATTTGCGCGTCTTTGTCGTATTCACCTCAAGTTTGCAGCAAAATCGGTGATGTAGTTAGACACGTCACCGTTCTTTTTACCCATACGCCATAAGCTGTGAACACAAGAACCACACACATACACACACAAACACATATAGGGTTAGAAAGCACTGCTGCACTGAGGAAGCAGTGGAGCCCAAAGGCATGTTGGGATATGTAAGTTGATATACAAAAACAATATCTGTGTGTGTGTGTGTGTGTGTCAAAGATTTAACTACAAACTGCAGGTGAACCGAGCGTGGTGTTCATGGTGAATGTGTTTATGTAAATGTGTGGTTGTGTGTAGTCATAGTGGGTGGTGTGTGTATTTATGTGTTTTGCCTAAATATAATCATTTGTGGTGGCTATCACGAACAAAAGAACAGTGATTTCTTTTACAAGTAAGATACATTAAAATCCACAAGAAAAGCAAACATAAAGTTGATAGGTCAATTCATCCAAACTACAAAAAGCTATGTTTTCATTTTGATGAATTTGTTCATGTTTTTCCATTATAAGCCTACGTTTTTGCTCTAAATACAAATACTGGAGGTCAGAGCAATTCAGTATGTGGTTGTCACAGCATAGGGTCCTCTTTGAGTAAAAAAACATAAAAATAAAAATAAATAAATAAAAGCAGCCTAAACATTGTATTGTTTGCCAATGTAATGAGGTGGTGACAGAACTATAGCAGCAGATACGTTAAGGCAACATTTTCTGTTGAGCAATAGAGAATAAAAATAAATATATAACATATAATAGCCCAGGGGTGTTAAACATACCAAAACCGGCCCATCAGAAGGTCCAATCTGGCCCCTGGGGTGAATTTGTGTAAGCAAACATCACACTGAAGACATTAACAATCAAGAATGTTAACCCTTTAGGTGCCAGAGTATTTTTTTTTTGGTTTGTTTTTTAGTATTCAATTTGATAACAAGATTTTATGTCTTGTTCTGTCACCTGCCTAGGGACTGCAGATGAAAAGTAGTTATTTTCAGTAATTCTGGCATATTTACAGGTGTATTTTTTTATACAACAATGTACATAAATATGCATGGTTCCTATCAAAGAAACCAAATTAAATTAAATACTGTTTATTTTTATTCAGTTATGTTGCTTGTCTCGATATTGTGACTGTTTAAAAGGTTAAAATAATATTAGCTCAGGGGTCACATATAGACCAATATGATCTCAAGTGAGTCAGACCACTAAAATAATTACATAATAATCTATAAATAATAAATATATACAAATTTTCATTTTTGTTTTAGTGTAAAAAAAGTCAAACTACATAAAATTATTTACATTTGCGTTTCACAAAAATGTGAATAGCATAAATAAATATGAACAAAATGAAAGTGCAATTTTAACAATATTCTGCCTGTTACTAAATGTTTTGTGCATATGTAGATCCACTGTGATCTGTAAGTTGTAATGCACACGTGTAAATGATAAACTGTGGCATAATACTGTTAAAATTGCACATATTTTTCTTAAGAAATTCCAGGTTGTTCATGGTTGTTCAGGTTATTCACATTTTTTGAAAAGATAGTTAGTAGATGTAAATATTTTCATAATGTAATTTAACTCATAGAGAAAAGTTTGAAGATGATATTATATATTGGTTATTACAATATTATTTTACTGGTCAGCCTGTTTGAGATCATCATAGCTGAATGTCAATTTGACATCCCATAATAGACTGTTTTTAATATATATTTGTATGTTTTTGTAACTGAACCAGCTGTGTCACTTCTAAAATGTTGATGTATGTGGTGAGCATCTTTTACCCTGTGTTGAGGTTCAGTGTACTGTGGCTGGGAGTGGCTGGGCTGGCTGTGCTGCGGGGAGGAGGAGGAGGAGTCACCGGGGAAGGTACAGAGCTGAGGGAGGGATGGGT
>JAPTGZ010165541.1:0-15662 GCA_029814645.1 Fowleria isostigma | reverse complement strand
AAGAAAATTTAGTATTTAATTCTATTGGATTCTACAATGGGTTGTGTTCACCTCCACCTATCGCGGCAGAGGTGTCAAAAGTCATCATTAAGGCTATGAGGGGATTGTCAGATGTTATCTTTATGGGGAAAAGAGTTAATGTGTTCAGCTTCTCAGTGACTGTAGTGGCTACACTAAGGAGTGTTATGTTGCCTCTGAACTTAAGGACATCCTGGTGCGACAGGTTAACAATCATCTGTACTATGTGTGTCTTCACAGCGTTGTCACAAAGTAAATAATGGAGATAAAGCAATATCAGTACCTTGCATAGTTCAAGGAGGGCCTTCTTGAAGTCTCCACTTGTGTCTGATTTGATGTCATCCTCCAGCTCCTTCTTGTTTTCTTGGCAAAGAAAATCATGCATTTATTTTCAATGTTAAACAAATAACTGGATTTTTATTTTCTCTTTCAGAGTAATGGCCTAAATTTTTTTAAGCACACACCTGCCTTGTAGACTCTCTTCACCTCCTCAAGCTCTCTGTTGGTACGAGAAGCTAAAATCTCAATGAGCGTGTCCTCATCTGTACCAAGACCCTGACACAGGAATACACAGTTAATGTGCTGATATGAGAAATTGCACATATCTTACTGGTCTAATTTGTGCACCCTTTTACCATCCTGTTAAGAAAACATTAGATGAATACATGGAAGTGGGTGGATATTTTTATATGCCAAACACAACAAATGAAGGCGAAGGCTCAGTTCACACGGAGTGATTTTCATTCCTTTTGGATTGCATTGGTTTGTGTACCTTCATGGCTTGTTTCAGCTGTTGAGCGTCATACTGGGCCGGTGTTTTCAGCAGCGCCAACACCACATCTTCCAGATCTCCCTTCAAAGCGCTCTTCAGTGCCGATTCCAGAGGCTATGAAGGAGTAATCAGAGTGAATACACTGTCTTTGTGCATGTGATTATGCGACTGACTGTGTGAGTGAATAATCTCTTCCTTGAAACATTAACATAAATGCTTTCTTTTACCTTGCCACTGGCCTGCTGGTAAGCTGCTTTAATTTGCTGTCTCTGCTCGTTGCTCCTTTTCACCAGAATTTCAATGATGGTGTTCTCATCCACCCCTGCAGAATTTATATTCCATTACATAAAGCCAAAGTTTTCCTTTGGTTTTAGTCTTGAATGTCTGCATTCTGTGTGACACTAACAGCGCTGTTAGTAAAATGTTACATATTAGCCAGCAGAGGGTGGTAAGGTTTACAGCATAAGTCAACAGTGTGCTTTGAGACCAACACATGTTTGCACATGCTCAAAAGCTTCCCTTTGTATTGTAAGACCACCTTTTGCCTTGATGGCTTTGTCCAAGACTGCTGCATCTCCGCTGGGGCTGAAATTGGGGGCTGCAGTGACTGTTCCCTCCTTCTTCAGGACCTGAGAGACATAACAGATTATCATGTTTTGTAAATATTTGACCTAAATCCAGTGGCATGCATGAAGTGGCACTGCTTCGAAAGTGTTGCAAAAGTGATTTCCTAAAAATTTTCAGCAAAAGAACAGCTTTTTGGCAAAGCTAGAATCACATTTTAAGTGCATATGAACATTAATGTGTCCTTCAAGTTGTATAGCAATAACTAAAATGTGTTTTAGAAAAAAAAAAAAAACAAAAAACACTTTCAGTTGAGTTCAAGTTCATTTTGGCCATGTTTGTATGGTTGTACGCTCCTGGTCTGAATGACTGTCACAGACCATGGAGGTGCCCTTTATTGTTAGTCACCTCAGTCTAGACTGGACTGAGGAAATAAAGCAACAAAGGCACTATAACCCTGTACAACTTTCCCAAGTTAAGAAACCAGCGAAAGGAGAAGCAGGGAAAAAGTTTATAAAGGGAGGGGCACAAATTCTTGCTTCTGAGTCAGACTCACAAGATTAGTAGCCTATGGTCATCTTTCTCTTCATCTGTATATGTGTGTTCATATAATTGTCTCATTTCATTACTGTTCTCATTTTATCTTTCAGTTCTGCTCCATTTTTTCTCTCCTTCCCACTGTTGAACTTCCCACTCATTCATTCCTCTCATTATCTTCCACACTTCACTTGTGTAAACTCTGATTCTTTTTTTCTGTCTCATTTTTTCCACCCTAGCATACCACAGGAAGAGAAAAAAAAAAAAGGAAAAACAGAAGTTGGCCATAGCAACTGGAACACAACCACAACGTTACGTACTGACTCATCGGGCATGCCCAGATAGATGCTTTGCTGCATGAGTGCTTGGATGAAAGACATGGTGGGACTGCTGGAGTCTGTCTGGAGAAAGAAAAAAACACGTTACTTTGTACATTGTATTCAAATATGTATTCAGCACCCAATGTGGAAGTTTTACAAACTAATGAACATCTGTGTCTGTGAAGCTTGAATTTACGTTACACTCATTACAGATGATATTAAAGAAAACTACACTAATACTGATTGTAAGTATCTGTCTTTATCCTGGAGAATATAAGCCTCTAGATGTTTGGTGTAGGATTATGTCAGGTACTTTTCCATGATTGCAAGCATATGGAGACTTTGTGGCCACACCCACACACAACTTTTATACACCCATTTATTGGAAGCTTTATTACATATGTCTTTCAATGCTCTCCTATACTGGGAACACTTTTCTTGACTCAAATCACTTATTTTAAATGTATAAATTTTCCTGGTTCTATGTCGAGAAACTACAGCTGCAGTTTTCTCAACCACACCCACATAGGTTGCATCAATACCTTGCGGGAAAATACGCTTGAAGCATAATGCAATCACAACCACGAAGTAACCGCTTCTTAAATGACAGCAGGAGAATAAGAACTATGAGTTTTTATTATCGAAGGAGAGCGTCTTACCGTACGACTTTAGAAGGAGAAGTTTGTCTCACCGAGTTTCCAGGGGCGTTGTAGAGGAACACACAGTATATTTATACTCAGGATAAACCCCACCTAGTAACGGTCCAGCCCATATTCTCCTTCACAGCTGCAATTGGACTGAACACACAGTGCGCAGCGCGTTTCTTCCAAAGCGCAACGACGTGCGTAAAAATGAGGAAGAGTTTTTCCAGCAGCAGATTTAACAGGATCTGATCTGAAAACATATGCGGATCAACTGATAAGACGTGATCTTACCAAAGGAGGGGGCTGTGCACTCTGGGAAATCTGACGGAAAATCACTTTAAAATGTTCGATTTTTGTCGAAGGGCGCAAATGACGCACTTTATGACGCGTTACACAGCTTTTTAAATTGTATGATACTTTTCTTTTAACTTGTGCATTTTAATATGACTTGTGAACTTGATTTTTTTTTTTATTTTATTTTACATTGCATATCATATATCGTTTCCCCCAAATGAGGTGTGTCATAGTCAAACACTTTTCACTCATTCTTGTATCTGTCGACTGTCTCCATGTTCAAGCCACTCCCTTGTCTGCTCTGCATTATTCGCAATACTTCATCTGTTATCACTAAACTTTAGAAACTACCTCTATATATGCAGCATCTGCCTCATCATCATGTTAATCTCGTTACCTTGAGATAGATCCCTGTATTCCCCATCACTGAACCCATCCTGATACTATGAACATTCTAAAATCCCTGTATCCTGTATGCCAGAAAAAGATTTAATAAGTCCTGATATATCCTCCTGAGACACAGCAATGCATTTTTGTCCACTGTACGGAACAAAAATGACAGTTTTACTTAAAAACTTAAGTACTTTTTTACTTACTTATAAAATGCTGTCCTTTGCAAAGATCTTTTATTATACAGGTTCCAATTAAGACAGTTGTTTAAATGTAAGAGAAAAAAAAAGTTCAAATGTTTTACTTTCCTGGGTCTCAGGGGTCACCAACTCTGGTCCTCGAGGGCTACTATCCTGCATGTTTTAGATGTACACCTGATTCAAATGATAAGCCTATCATGAAGCTCTGCAGAAGACTGATAATGACCATCAGGTGTGTTGGAAAGGGAAATATCTAAAACATGCAGGATAGTAGCTCGTGAGGACCAGGGTTGGACACCCCTAATATAGTATGTCAAATGCAATCAAAATAAATACCAGGACAACCCATTACATTTTGCAGATGATACTTATTTAATAGTGTTATTCCTCACTTCCTGTCAGTTTGAATCATATGTTGCTTTTTTCTTGTATATTTTAAATATGATCTGTGAACCTGTTGTTTCTTATAATTTAGCATTGCTGATTTTATGATATTTTCCATCAATTTGAAGAGTCATGAATTCTGACACTTTTCATTTGTTCTTCTGTGTATCTGTTGATTCTGTCTCCATGTTGAAGCCACTCCCTCTCTTCACTGTTAGTAACCACTTCCACCTTCTCACTCACCTGCTCCTCTCTACATGTAGCATTGGCCTCATTGCCATGTTAATCCTGTTACCTTGAGATCCCCTGCATTCCCCATTGCTGATATCATCCTGATAGAACATCAACCTTCCAAAACCTGTCTTACCATTCTACTTAGTATGCCAGAAGAGGATTTAGTGAGTCCCAGTTCCACTCTGTTGCAAATATTTATATAGTCTGTATAGATTTTTTTTATCACTATCATTTTTTAAAATTTTATATTGTTTGTTTTTTTGCACTATCTTTATGCATGTACACTTTTCATCTTGTGCTTAATTCTGTTGTTGCTTTGATTACTGAATTCCCTCATTTTGGGATCAATAAAGTCTAATCTGATCTAATTTAATCTAATCTGATCTGATCTAACTTAATCTGATCTAATACAACAGTATGTCAGATGCAGAAAACAAAATAAAATGAAATAAAATAAAATACAATACAATAACAGGATTGCCAACTACATATAGTTTTGCAGCTGAAGCTTTTTTGACATTACCTCTCTTCAAAGTTTCTGAATGTGAATGTATTACATCCACAAGGTCCAGTATAATGTTACCATCTTTTAATGAATTACTAAATCCTAGTGATATGCATACCACATGCAACAATATGCACAAACCACACATCAGACAGTGCATCTCTTTTTGTACATATGTTTTCATATGCGTACTGTTCATGTACAGTTCTGGAGGTTTTAACTATATGCAAATTCTTCTTGTATGGATCTTGTGTAGACTTGTGCATATAGCATACTCTTCTTTTTATTTTTCTTTCCTTTTTTTCCTTCAATCCTATGTATAACTGCATAAGAGTATGCTATATACACATGTATGGAATGTATATGAATAGTATTGATTATTGTGCATGTATATGAATTGCCACTGCACATGAAGTGCATAAGCTCAAAATAAACTAAAACTAAAGTAAAAAACTAAACTAAAAACAACCATATGTAACTTGGAACCCAGTCACTCTCTCCACCACAGCTTCAACCAGCCACTTCTTGCTTTTTTCACCACATTACCTGGTTCATTCTCACCTGTATGTCTTCATCCGTGCTGGTGTTTTCTGTTCTAGTATTCACTTTACACCTCTATCTACATAAGATAAGATATTCCTTTATTAGTCCCACAAGGAGAAATTCCAGAGGTGGCATTTGAGTCCAGTTTCTTGACTCACACATCACAGGAGGATAATTTAATAATGATAATGATGATAATGATAATTTTTATTTGTAGTAGTTTGTCACATGTAAACATGCACCACACACCAAAACTTTTCCTCTGCTTTTAAACCCATCCTAGATCATACATCACACACACTGCATGCTAGGAGCAGTGGCCTAGCCATATCAGGCACCCGGGGAGCAAATGGGGTTGGGGTTAAGTGCCTTGCTCAAGGGCAAATCAGCCAACAACTCTCCACCAGTCCAGCGAATCAAACTGGTCACCCTTCAGTCACTAGCTGACTCCAGCTGACTCTCCAGCCATGGTGGCCCCTGCACTTTCATGTGAGTATAACTTGATGATCCCTCCACTTTTATTATTACTAAATACTTGTTGTAGGATCTTTTTAATGTGGGACACAGATGTATGCATATGATCTGGGTCACTAAAGCCTCACAAGTACTGTTCTCAATGGTGAAATCCACTGTTTCCCTCCGGATAAGAATTCTTGTAAGTGTTAGTGCTGTTCTTTTGTAAATAGCATTTTCCACATTCCTGCTGTTATCTCTATTGCCACAAAATGTTTTGTTTTGTTTTGTTTTTTTCCATAAAATTAAATCACTGCCCTATTGTGTGTATATCTGGGCAACTTTGATCCCCAGCTATACATGTGATTAAAATATGTATATGAACAAGCTAGCAAAGATGGCCTCAACATTCCTTTATCTGATGAGGTCATGAGTTTGTCTGAGGTGTGGTTTGTTGTCATGGCAGCGCAGCCAAGTTGTGACTCTTCCTACTGGTTACATGCCTCAACAGAGGATAATGCTTTCATATAGATTACCAGCCAGGATAATGACACATTTGATTGATGACTGCATCTTTTTTACACAGTCCAAACCAAATCAAGACTTCACAGGCCCGTGATGAAGTAATACACTGTGCAAACTTTGTAAGCACTGTTTGTGTTTAAAGTTATTTTTAGAGGTGTCACAAGTATTCATATTCATTTCTCAGATAGAAGTGTAGATACTAGGATTTAAACAGACTTCTGTAGAAGGTGAGGTATCAAATCAAGCTTTTTACTCCAGTAAAAGTACTGGTTTCAAAACCACTTAGAGTATAAAAGTAAATGTAATGGAAAAAAAAAATGCCACTAGGACAAAAGCTTAGGCAGTGAACACAGGGGCATTATCATGCACAACCCCACCTCCCCAAAAAACATTTTTCTAAAGGCCATAATGACTATAATGTTATATTAAAATGTCAGTGTTGGAAAAATATGGAATATACCTGTTTCAGCCACGTATATGTCCATCCAAAATCAAGGCATTTTAATTCAATGCAAATGTATAAAAGAATGTGTACTACTGAGCATTAACATGTGTTTCATGGAAGATATGATGACTCGTTGAATATAAGTATTGGAATGGTGCAAAAAATTCAGGTGCGATGGATGGTGTACAAACCAATAGGGTGTCAAAATGGTACATGTTTATACTTCTCAACCAACCACAATCAAATTCACTCGCCAAATGGTGCCATTTATCTGGACAGTTTTGTTTTATTTGAATGATGATAAGATGGAATGAAAACAAGCCCAAATGAAGTAGAAGAAAGACGGCTATTTTTTAAATGTAAGGAGAAGAATGTACAGATAACTGTGTGAAAATGTAGGAAATAGAAGTAAAAAGTCGGCCGAAAAATAATTATTCCAGTAAAGTATAGATAACCAAAATTTGTACTTAAGTAAGATAATGAAGTATTTGTACTTCGTAACCTGATACCTCTGGTCATTTTTATCTGGTTTAACAGCCATATAGTTCATAGATGGCCTATTTGTTGTGCTTACATCTACAGTAGAGTATGGTCATCACTTGGACTGTGAACACAGAATGAGGGGCAGAAGCTGTGTTTTCATTAAAGTGGCATCACAAGGAGATTTATCTCTAAGGTGTGTTAACCAGATGCTGAAGCTGTGGTCCAAATGTTTCAAATGAGACTGCTGATCAAAAAAACATGGAGATCTTTGCAGGATCTAGCCACGGAAAGAATAGAAAAGAATATATTACCCACTTCATCATCAATAGTAGCAGCAATGACAAGGATAGGCATTTATTTTACAATGCACAATCTGAGAGTGCAGATTATGAACATTTTCAACACTAAATTATTCGGATGCTGCTCTGACGCAGTGCTATTTACCTACATGTGAGTGACCTACTCTGTATCAGGCTCATCCTCCATCTACTCCTCACAAGTGTCACTTACTTGCTGAATAAATGTGGGGTATCTAAGTAAACAAACCGAAACAGGAGAGACTGAGTGAACTGTGCGTACATACTTTACAATATGTGTGTGTGAGTATGAGGCAGCATCTAGTTACAATCTCTATCTTACACACAGGAAACCTGAGGACTGGTTGGAGCATCTTTTTACTGACAGGCTCTATGGGGTTTAAGCCAGTACCTGGTGAAACTTCATCTCTACAGGTTTAATATTTTAAGACTATTGAGAGTTCGGTTCCCTTTAGAGATCAGGATCGGCGCATCTTCATCCTCGTGGCCAGCAATAGTTGGATTCTGACTGAACAGAATCACACTGAGGGAGTCTCATCTGCTCTGGAAACAGGTAGACCTTAATAATCAAACCTGTTTTATTCTTTTACAATGTAGTTATCAGTCAGTTTTTTGAAAATCAGTTTGGCTTAATATGATTTATATTTTATTGATGGTTTGATTTTGTAGACTATAATATTTTGTCATATTAATGGGTAACGATGATGGCTCTTTGCCAATTCCAGTCATGTGATGAGCAGGATTTATTATCAGATAGTACCCTGAGGAATTTACACTAAATTAGACCCACATTTTGGGATTTTCAGTTTTTCCTGTTAATAACTTGAAGATTACAGTAGCTCAGGGAGACTGTCAGGTGGATTTCACCCTGTGAATCTGCGGTTTGACCTTTTTGACATCTGCAAATACTTTTAGGGTTCAATTAGAGTTCAAAATGTGAATTAAGATATTTTTTTAGTTTTCAGTTGTATATTGGTAGAAATTACAAGCGTATTCATGGGTCACAGATCTATGTGCACATAAAATAACCATATTTTTCTAAATATTTTCAACAGTTCCAGTTGCATATGCTTCCAGACAAAAATCAAAGACAACAGGAGCAGTGACAGTGAACCCATAACAGAAACATCATGTATGTGAACTCTCCTGGAGCCTATAATGGATATTCACTGACCTTCCTGGGCAAGAAAGTGGGGAGGCATCACTCTGTGGCCCCAGCAGGGAAGCAACGTGAGTATGAAGCCCAGCTACAACCAACAACACCTGCACGCCGAGATGGATTGTATTTAATACAATAATAACAATGACTATGTTTTCATTTTATTTTATATAATTGGACCAGTACCAGGGGAGTCCTGAGTGATAAATGCAGGCAGACGGGTGAAGATAGACGAGGTGTAAATATTTCAGCTGCCTGGCTGAGTCCGTTGTGAAGCAGTGAAGCAGTCAGCGTATCAGAACAAATAACACATTGTTCCTGGCAGGATCTGGTCAGAGATCTGGATCTAAGGGCCAGCTGGGTCCACAAGAAAAAACACACACATGCAAGGATATGTGATAATATACAGACTTGGAAAATTACTCTGCAAGGCACCGCTCAAGTTGTGGGTGGACATAATCAGAGAGGAGGCGGAGGAATTCTAATGAACCAGTTTAGTTGGGGGTTCAGACCTGAATGAACTGTAGATTCACCTGTTTTCTAGTCCAGGCAGTCTACAACAATCTGTCTGCATCGTCTTATTTAAGCTGGCCAGTGATTTATTTTATTTTATTTATTTGTATTGTATTTTATTTTTTGTGCAAGCACTGT
The DNA here is from genome assembly GCA_029814645.1 of Fowleria isostigma. Lineage (NCBI taxonomy): Eukaryota > Metazoa > Chordata > Actinopteri > Kurtiformes > Apogonidae > Fowleria > Fowleria isostigma. Next base: position 6,224 of record JAPTGZ010165541.1, on the reverse strand, counting down.
GCAACTGTATCTTTAAAAAGAGATGTCCCCTTTAAAAAGTAGAAGAAACAGCTATGCACAGCTTTTTTTTTTCTTTTACTTTTTCAGGGTGTCTGCTTATCTTTTAAAAGTTCAAATGTCTTATATTTTATAACATGCACAATATTAATCTTTTAGAGGTCAATGTGTAATCTTATACTTGGTGAGATCTCAATAGCCACTAATACGTTATTTTAATTCAACTTAACCCTCTTAAATGTATTTATATCAAGCTCATCTGTGTTAAAAGTTCACATTCATTATTTATGATAGGACTCAATTGTTGGCAAAAGTAGAAAACTCTAGTAATTTGGGTAAAGTAGAAATTAAAAAAAACAAAACAAAAACAAAAACAAAAAAACCTGTGCATTAGACCATATTTATCTTTTGTATTTGTTTGCAATTTCCAAATTAGAAAAAAAAATGTAAAAAAAAATTACTCTAAACTTGTTACAAATGATCGTGAAAATACTTTTTACATGATATATTTCTTATAAATAGACAAAATCCTGCAAGCACAATTTTTTTTTTCAGGATTTTTTTCATTTTCTTGCAACACCATACACATTCTTGTCTCTATGTGTGTTTGCTCAGTGGCCTGGGAGACAACTAACAGAACCGCCTGTCCTGAGGATCCTGGTGTGTCTTCCAGACCGGGTCGGGTTGCAGCAACAGCGCCGGTGCTGGAGGATTTACCAGGCAGTGTACCAGAGATGAGGGATGACAGACCACGTGCAGTCATTCACAACACACAGTTTGACCAGTACAAAGACAGCACGGCAGGTCAGAGCAGCAGACCACCATCACACACACAAAAGAAAACAACTAATCTCCAAAAACGCATGCTTAAACTGTTATAAGTCACCACGTGCCTGCATCCTGCCCACAGTTCAGCCGGATTTGTGACATAATTTCTGTTTTCTACTATAAGGTGTTTCTGGAAAGAAAGTAACATCATGACGACACACCCACATTCCTGTACGAGAGAACAAAGAAGGAAGAGGGTGGGATAGGAATGTAAAAGAAAGATGACATATACAGACAGGGGGATTTTATGTAATTATCAATATTTTTAATAGCTCTGAACTGATTGATTAACCTCAATAATATAAAGGTGAACTGGGACATGCTATAATTATGTCTCCAGTTCAGTTTACTGCGGAAAATGATTTGCATACTTTCCATATGAAACATTATTTGTTTTTTTAGTTGTGTGTATTATTCAGCTATACAGAAATGTTATCACACATTAAACTGCATGCTAATCTCTTCATAAAAGATGTAAAGTGTATTTTAAACAATGAATAAACTTATAACTTTTGCTGAGTTTTATGTGTTTTATTTCCCTTAAGACATGATTTGAATTTAATAAAGACAATAAAATGATCATAAAATCACTTTAAACATACATGAGCTTTTCATTGAGAAACAAATCAGAACAAGTTGACTCCTGTTTGACTCCAATAATGTGTTCTAGCGCAATAACACTTCTGAATCTCACAACACGAATATCTAAATGGCAAAATAGTAGGAGTAGGAGTTTTAATTCTGGGTGAAACTATTTAATAGATGTTACATTTAACAGTGCATTACAACGATTATATACTGAAATGATTCACCTGGCTCTGCAGCTTACAGATCAGAAATACTTGAGGGTTTTGAGCTGTAATGACACTTAACTATATGGTTTTGGTGAAGATTTATTAAAAAGGGTGTGGTGCAATTGCAAAATGCAGTGTCACAGTGTCAAAAAAACATCACCAGCAGATTCATTAAGTTCCATCATGGCAGTATGTTTTGCTGGTCTTGTCTATTTGCCATTCACTCCATTCCTCTCCCCACATTGTTTCCAAATGTCTGTCAACATTTGCTTCATTGTTCAAGCTGTCATCCATCACCAAACCCTGTGGATGAGGAGGTGGGCCGCTTTCAGACGATGGTTTGGTGCTGACAGAAGGAAACACCCCGGACCAGAGGTTAACCGAGGTGCAGAGAATAGATAAAGAAATATGTTCAGGAGGAAGACGAGAAAGAGGAGTGATAGTGTGCATTTCTGTGGAGGGAGGAACTGTTTTCATAGTCATAAGATTTTATCAAGCATTTATTTTTATTCAGTCTTACAGTTTGTTTTTTAGTTTTATTTCAGTTGTATTTTCAAGGCTGCACAGTTTACTATTTATTTTGTGGAAATTATTAATTATATTTTAACTATCATTTGTTTTTTGTTTCTCAGGTATAATAAAATAGCTTTTATTTATAGAAGGTGACATAGTTGAAAGAATGTCAGATATCAGATATACACTGGTGCCCATTAAGATGGAATAATTTTGCTTTCAGACACATTCCTCTTCTTATTCCTTTTTATGCATGTTAGTAATCACCTTTGACCAGGCACGATGATTACATACTGAGTCCCAGTTAAAATCAAGAATAAATCAGTCACAATCATTTCATGAGAAAAGGTAACATGTTATTGTAAATGTATGAGAAACAGTGGATTATTTACATAGCTCGCATTGATTAAGGTTGAATATTTACTAAGCAATTTTATTCCACATTTCATCACTGTACACCATTAACATAAAAACTGGGCTGATTTTCCATTTTATTTGACTTGTTTTTACTTCTAGTTTTGATTCAGTCTTAGGGTCGATATATAACTGAGGGTCTTTTGAAGTCCATGGAATACATCTTAATTAAAAGTAAAAAAAAAAAATAATAATAATAATTAATTAGAAGAATGTTTTTTGTGTTCATTATGAGCATGCCTTCAAAAATTTCATAGTTATTTAATTATAGAAACAATCAGTGATTAATAAGTAATAAATAAATGACTAGATATACTAATATCTCAACTAAATAACCATCCAAATTTAAAACAACCACCTTCTAATTAGCTTAAGAATAATAAAATAAGTTTATTAAAAAAAAATGTTTTGATTGTGTTCTTTTTATTAAGTTGAGATAATCATGACAGATATTTATTTTTTGGAAATATTTACAATTTTATATGGAAAATAACAAATAGTATCTATGTCCCAGAAATTACTTCCAAAAACACCTCTGAAGGAAGTGTGTTAATTCCAAATCACATGACCTGCTCCACATGATGTCATTTCCTTCTGAAGAAAACACTGGACAGACTCCAACATATGTTTTTTCTCCTCTTTATGACTTATTTAATATAAAGTAATGTGTGAGTCAAGTGTGTATTTATCACACTCTTATGTCAACAGTATTATGTGACAGTGACGGTCCTGTTACTATGCCTCTGATTGATCATGTGCCCTGGCTACTTGGCCAAAACGATATCCCTTTGGTCGACTGGTTAATGTGTGTGAGTCTCACCCGGGAATCTGGGGTTCGTAGTCCGCCTGGGCCTTCTTTATCCTTGCCACATTTACAAATACTTTTCAATTTTACTGAATATAATATTTAGAAGAATCTTTCAGTAAAAGAACTGAAAATGGCAAAAATGTCAACTCTACCTGTCAACTGTTAGCCTGTAAAGGGAAATCAAAAAGTCCTTCAGTTATATATTGACCTCTAAGATTTCTGGTGCATAAGTTTTATTGTATGTGATGTGGGGGAAGAAAGAGATCATAAATGTATGAATGTTTTAGATTTGATGCCTACTGCTGTGACTGGATGTTTAGTTTAGACTATTACTTTGAATTGTGAAATGAAGCATGTTATTTGTGCAGGTTTATCAGAATCACAACTGTCAGACAGTGATCATGCATCAGATGCTGAGAGGACACAAGATGACAAGATATACATCCCCTATGAGTCAGCTGAGCTCTGCATCACTGAGGTACGGTACTCCTGTGGCGCTCCACAGGAAAGCAGTGCAATGCAAGTACTGTACTGTCAAAAAATATCTCCTAATTTAGAGGTTAACAGTTCATATATTATGAAGAAAATAACATGCATAACTCTAAAGTCAGCCCACAGGGTCAAAATAAAATATACAATCTTCTAACATCTTTTGAAACAGTGACTTTTTGTCATATAAATACCTCCTGGCTGTGTCCAGTTGTTCGGTGAAAGGACATGAAGACACACAATGAACACCTTGTCCGATCCGGTGTTATTTTCTCGCTCACACTCACATGGCTGTCCTGTGCTGCTGCTGCTGTGACAATAGAAGGCATTTGATCAGTGTACACATGGTACCAGGTTACACTCTTTATGTATGTTGTTTACGCAGATAGCCGAGGACATGGAAACGATGAAGAAGAGACACCTGGAGATGGTGCAGGAGCTGGAGGAAAGCTTCCAGGTCACAGCTCGAGAAAACCAGGTTTGTGTGTTTGAGCTGACTGATACATGATGATTGTGCATTCAGATATTTTTATTGTGAAGTCTTATCATAGTACAGGCATGAAATCCCCTGAGAGGGACATTGTGCTTCATTTTTGATATCAACATGACAAATGAACAATCAAAAATAAAACGAAAATTGATTGAGTGAGGAAAAACTAAAAGGGGCAGAAAAACAAGAACACATTTGGATATCTCAACCACACCCCCAACTCCTCTCCCCATCTCCAGAGTCAGTGAATGGGGGTAGTGCTATGCTGTGGACTGCTGCTTATTGATATGTGATGATTGTAATGATGATTGTCATTCTAATGTGTGACCAGGAATGGACCATGCAGCGTGTTAGGTCTTATTACCAAAACAAACTGAACACTCTGAGGAGGATGTTGAATGTCTACCAAGAGAGAATGGAGAACAAGAACACTGACCTGCAGAAAAGAATAATGGTTAGTTGAATGCTTTGTTTTATTGTCTTTTCTTATCTTCTATTTAATATTTAGTTTAATAATACAAAAAAATATTTCTTTGTTACTCACTGGATTTCTTCTTAGATTCTCGGGAAACTTTTTATGCTGTATTTGTACTGAAACAAATTTAGCAAGTTACTCTTCAGACAAGTTTGTGCATGTGTTCATATCAAGCAGTGTTTCATGTCTATATCTGGCCCTGTTTCCTGCAGGCCTTATCTGAGCAGAATAGGCAGCTTCTGGAGGAACAGAGAGCTGAGAGGAGGAGGAGTAAAGAGGAGGCCATGCAATGGAACACAGAAAAGGTTGGAGAGTGAACCCAAGTAGGCCTCTTAACAAGTCAAACCTCAGCCTGGAGCTCCACCTTGTGGTCTGCTTTGACAAGCCCTCATTCAATTTCAAAACGTAATCATCAGATTTTTTTTTTCTTTATCTCATTGTTTTAGAGCAAAATGATGGAATTATTCTCCAACAGACTGGATGTGTTGCACAGCCACCAGGCCTCTAGTGAGTCCAAATGCACACATGGAATAGTCAAGTGTCTACATATTCTTTCATTTTTATACTGAGTAATACCTTTGTAAACACCCTCTAAACAGCACTGCAGGAGCTGCAGATGGCACGACAGGAAGTAGGGAAAGTCCAAGAAATGTTAGTGGAATCATCAAAGAAGGAGGAGGACGCTACAGAAGAAGGTGAACCCACAGAGAATAAAGAAAAACAACAGTCTGTGGTAGGTTGGATTAGTAACCATGGTAGTCTGCTGCCTAAGATTATAAATATATCAACAAAGCTAAGAACAGGATATCTCCGGAGTCATATTATGGGGAACAATAAGTGGAGAAGGGCAGATATTAAGACCAACACAAACTTATAAAGACACAGTTTTGAGAAGTATTTATGTCAGATTTAAGAGTAACACAACTGGATGGAGAAAAATCATTAAGGTTGAGTATCTGATGCTAAGAAATAACATATCTGCACTGGTTTTCTACTGATTTGATTTTATGTGCAGACTTGCAGTGAGTCAGGTCGTCCACTAGAGGGAGCTAAAGTCCGTCTGGAGGCGCTGAAGGAAAGCCTGTATCAAAAGGAGAGAGAACTCTCAGAGCTGATGGAGGCTCAGAGAAGCCCAGACCCTCCCATACCTCTGCCACCCTGCAGTGTGTTACTACCTGTCGTGGTACAGAAGGTGGTGTTCAATTATTACATTTTGTCTAACTCATTTACTTAAAGTCTGTGTGTTTTACTTTTAATATTCTTTATGCATCATTGTTTTACTCATATTCCTTTAAGACACAGGTGTCGAGCTCCAGTCCTCGAGGGCCGGTGTCCTGCCTGTTTTAGATGTTTCCTTCTTCCAGCACACCTGACAGTCGTTATCAGTCTGCTGCAGAGCTAGATGATGAGCTGATC
>JAPTGZ010165368.1:0-15664 GCA_029814645.1 Fowleria isostigma | reverse complement strand
CTTAAGGGCGAAGGCAGGGTACACCCTGGACATTTCGCCAGTTCATCACAGGGCTGACACATAGAGACAAACAACCAGTCACTCTCACATTCACACTTTATTACAAAAAAAAAAAAAAAAAGTGGGGGGGGGATCTTAATTTTGATGATTACAGCTTACAGAGAGTGTCAGTAGCCTTCTCTGTGGTTTTTGTTGAGTGTACTGAATCACACTGAGAGACTCAGGGCATTTATGCTGTTTAAACCGTACTTTACTTAAATTTTAAATGCAATATTCTGATATTTTGAAATGTATTTTTCTACTTTTTTCACAGCTGTGGGCTGTAATTATCTGAAATTAAAATAAAAAAAGGCTTGGAACATATTCATTTACATGTAATGAGTCTAGTATATACACATTTCTGTCAAAAAAAGTCTTTTTTTAAAGAACATAATTTTTTAGATGCACCTGTATATAGTCAGACATGTTGCTGTTTAGATAAAAAAAAATTCAATATTAGTTTTGCAGTAAAATTCCTAAAAAGTATTTAAAATCTTTGTTGATAAATGGCTGATTTTTTAAATTTTCATTTTAGGCTTTATTTACGCATGGTTCCACATATGAGATACTTAAGACCCCCATCAGATACTATTTCATGAAGGAATAAGGTGACAGAGGCAGACAGTATCTTGTTATGCTAAACAATCAATAAATAATAGATTGAGATGATGGTACAGGAGGAGAGCGGTACGCTTTTACTTTTGCCTTGTAAAAATCACATTGAACATAATGTGTACTTTAGAAAACACACAATAGGCCGATTAAGTTTCAACTACTCAGTATATGTGAACATATACAATTTTTCTTATTGTAAATGAATACTCCACTCAGAACATTTTCATATAATGCAGTCTGTCCTGAAGATCTTTTTTATTGTAGGCACTACTTTGTAAAGGTGTAAATGGATGACACATTTACAAAATACTAGGTCAAACATGTGATAGTGAGATATGAGCCAACATGGACACTGTAGAAGATTCTTATCGAACCAAAGTGCTGAATGCTGACCGTCTGTGCCATGAATAATACATCAGCTGAGTGACAAAAGTCCTGTTAAGATCTTGAACTTTAAGCTTTTGCTCAATGGAGACAAAAATAAATAATTCAATAGTTCTTAAAATTATTCACAGGGTTAGTGATTAAAACTATTAGGAATGTGTCTTTAGTTAGATTTTGCCTTTTCTTATCAATGTGTCAGTACTGAGTTAGTGCAACTTGTACTATATTTACTGAGTTGTGAGATTAGTGTCGTTGGAACACTATTATGGGACGGATCTACTAAGATCCCAATTTGCGTGTACTAATTTGCATGTGCAATCTACAATACAGTACCTGACTGTTTAACTACATACTACTACATATCGTACTGTCATTTGTATTGCATCGAGTTATTTTTTAAAATAAATCTTTAATTCCATCTTTCAGCCAAATATCTTCTAATCAGTTCCAGTAAACATTCAGTATGCTATCCTTGGGTGAATTGCTCTCTGCATTTGACTCAGCCGTGCACATCTTGAAGTATCTTTGTGCTGTTTTTCCATGGAAAGAGGCAGAACTGGTCCCAGGAGACAGAAAACAAAACAGGCTCTGACAGCAGACAACAGCCTTTAGACTCTGTCTGTTTGTGAACATCTCTATTTCTGTTACAGCCTGACTTTATGTACTGTTTCCAAGCTGCGAGATCAATTTGTTGTGTTTTTAACCTCAGCTTGATACTCACCATCTGTAGCTATATTGTCCACTGGGAGGTTATGTATGTGAGCCATGTAGCCAATAGCTGAGAAGATCACAAAGCCAGCCAGCATGCTTGTAAATGAGTTAGTTAATGATACGATTAAGGAATCCCTAGTAAAGAAAGAGGACAAAATAAAGCACTTTAGCCAAGCTCAGGGAAAGGAGAAACTCACAGAGGCAACAATACAACTATTGGATTATAAACAGCCAATTCATGATCAAGTCAGCAGCACAACTAGTGATTCTCAGTTTCTTTTCAGTTTCTTCCCCCTTACAATTGACTCTTTCAGTAAAAGTCGACATTTATCACAGTTGACTACTTAATGGGTGTATAGACTAAAATGGCAGCTGACCTAACACAATCTGTAAAAGAACAAACCAATTCTTTTTGTTTCTGTAGCTGGAAGCAAAGCAGATATCTGAAAGCTGCTCTTGTTGCACACACAAAAAAACAAAAACCACATGTGGTCTCTGATCACATAACATCACGTTACCCAGTGGAGTAAAGGGAGTGAGATATCTGAATTTGTAGCTTTTGCAATCATTTGAATTGGAGAGATTTCAAGATTTGTGGGGGCTACCAATGTTAGGACTGGAGAAACCACAAAAGAAACAAATAAAAGAAACACAAAAGAAACCAATAATACACTGGCATACAGAAAATACTTCACCTGAGAATGTTGTTGTTGAATTTGTTGTAACTAGCCATTGACACCATGGAGCCAAAAGCTATTCCAATGGAGTTAAACACTTGTGCAGCTGCATTTACCCACACCTATGACGAAAAACATGAAGATTATATTCACCTTTGATTAGTTTAATGTAGTTTTAAATCATTTTATCTAATTTCTTTTCTGTGAACAACTGCTTATCAAATTAAAAGCATTTGTTTTGTTTTGTGACACAGTCTAGATGTAGATTGGCTAAATTTTTCTGGGCTAACCAACAGCAACATTGTTTTTTCTTAATCTAACTTTGCTTTTTTGGGCATTTTTATGGAACCTTTTACCCTCATATTCTTGATATACTCATTTGATTTCTGTTTCCTCACTCCCTGGTGCTGATTGGCCAAGGGGACAAACCTTGTAAAAACAACGCTTAACGATTCAATAATCAATAAAGTGTGATGCATGGAATGGCAAAAGTTATTATATCAAAATGTAAGGTGCAGTGATTGATTTGTAATCCTATGTAATAGGTAAGAAAACTCCATCATTAGAGCTGTGGAAAAATTACACTTACACTGCAGTTTGTTCATTTGCATTTATTACTTTGTACATTTTTATTTGCTTTTGCCTTATGTCTTTATAGTTTATCAGTGACGTAATGTTGCCATATAGCCTAACAGATGTGTAATATGTAGTCTGTGCATATACCATATTTTTCAGACTATAAGTCGAACTGGAGTATAAGTTGCACCAGTCAAAAAATGGATCATGAAGAAAAGTTAAAAAAAAATAAAAACAAACCCCAACATATATGTCACACCAGAGTATAAATTGTACCCGTAGGTGTATGTTTGTTCAGTTTATTAGATCCTTTGTCTCAGGACTGTGTTTTTAGTCAGAATTTAGTCAGTTGAATCTAGTTGTATCTGATACTGATGAGACGTGTGATTCTTGTACAGTAAACGTTAGCCCCAGAATGATAGCGTGCTAATGCTAATGGGGCTGCAGCAGTGACAGGCGGCTGTTGATGTTTGCTAGTCAGTTAGCTCTTAAATTGAATGGCTTAGATGGGTAGATAGATGTCTTTATTCACCCCCAAATGGGTAAATGAAAATGCCATGGACGCATAACACAAAAGCATGTCATTCTGGACTCTGATACAGACCCTTGGAATAGCAACAACAGTCCAACAGCAATTTCAAATAAAATTCTTATTATAAAAATAAGCAACAGGTGTAAAAGAGCTCCTCAGACGTTCAGCAGAACACCAGGCATCACCATTCACTCACAAACTAAATAAAGTTAGTGTTATGATCCTAGCAGGTAGCAGCAGATATCCATTAGCTGTGCAGCTAATTGAGTCCCTGATATCTGGTGTGTCAGCTAGTTCCATGTGTCTGAGACCAGGGAGGATCTGTCAGTGGGGAACGGATCTCACCAGGGGGACCTGGAGGTGCTTTTGCGTCTTAATTTACCGCACAACCAACCGAAGAGCTGAGGCTATCTGCAGACGTTAGCATAGCGTTGCTATAACATTAGCCATAGTGCTAAAGAGCAGCTCCGGTTACGTGACCTCCTCCGTAAAGTCAAAACAAATGTTTGAAACTTCAATGTCCAGATAAAGTTTCCCATTCCGCTGCACCCCAGTGTGCAATTACTAGAGATAGGATTTATGGCTTTTTGGAGGGAGCCGGATCTTTGGGATCCATTCATTTCAAAGAGCCATTGAAAAGACTGGCTCATATGGGTCATTTTTATATTTATTCACTTTTAAGAAGCCAGCCTGGGGTTAAATAATTTTATCCTGGAAGTAATTACAGGGCGGAATGATGGGCTGGGATTTGGATCAGAATAATTTCAAACTCAGATTTTCCACCAATATTTGAGTTTGAATTATTCTGAAATATTCATTATAGTTTTATTTCACATGTGGACAAGATTTTAAAGTTTCTTTGTTTTTCACTGAGGCACTCGTGAAAGGGAGCGTGCACAACTCATGCGACATATGCATTTGAAAAAATAAGGCTCCTCCCCATGATCTCTCCGTCTCCTGATTCCAACACACTCACTTTTTTTTTATTTATTTTTTTTACTGAGGCATTCACATGAAGGGAGCATACACAACTCATACATAGTTGTTGCACTTATTTCAGATGCAATGTATAAGTGCTCCTCCCCATGCTCTCTCTGTCTCACTCAGTGGAGGAGCTTTTATGAGCATCTGTGTGAACCATAGGTTGAACTCATGGAGAGAAAAAAAAAAAGAACGACTCCCAACCAAACGCAACTCGGTTCCCATCGTTCATGTTAATGAGCCAGTCAAAAGATTCGTTAGTTACGACAGTGAGTAGTCCTCCGGGGAGGTCTGCAGAAAAAAACACCAACAAAGAAGAATGAAACCACCAAAGAACAAACCGGTGTAGCAGATAACGGTGGTTGTCATAAGCCTAGAGCTCCCTCTGGTGGTAGGTAATGTTTACTCTTTGGTCATGTTGGTCAGTGTGAAAATCACATTTAAGAACATGTGAAATTACATATTTTAAAATATATAAGTCGCACCAAAGTATAAGTCACAGGACCAGCCAAACTATAAAAAAAAAAGTGCAACTTATAGTCCAAAAAATACGGTACTTATTTTCCACCTATGGGGCACTGTTTATCTACACTATTATATATAGTGTTTTAATTTGCAGTATTGGTTGCAACATACACTATGCCAAAGAAAAATTTCCCCAAGAAGACATCACGTAGGAAAATGAGATCTGCTCATGAGTGGACACTTGAGACCCATGCGTCTAGACATTAAACAATGCCAAGTGTGAACAGACACACTTAGAGTTGTCCACTTAGGATCAGATTGTGAAGAATACATGTTAATGTTGGGCCTGAACAACATCGTTCTTTTTGTGTCCTTAGTGTTACAGTTTGTTTCATGCAGTTCTGTATAGTTTCATTGTTTGTGTCATTGACTGTCCTGTTTAGAGATTTTGTTTTGGTTAGTTTTAAGGGGCAGTTTTTGGTTCTAGCAGCCCAGTCAGTTTACTAGGTTCAGACTGTTCTATTTTTGGTTTGTTTTTTTTCTGGGCTGGGATACTTTCTGTATTTTTACAAAGTTTAATATTGGTATTAGATTGCTGTAGCTTCTCTTGTAGCAGTCTCTCATTTAGTTTTCATAACAATATACTGTCACAGAATACCCTATTAAAACAGATATGTATTTTTATTCATACAAATAGATTCTATTTCGATATTTCTATTTGTAGATCCAAAACTAAGTTTGCCTAGATTTGTTTTTCTTCTGCTTTGAAACACAGAGCTGGAATTGACCTGGGAGCATGAATGACCCTCGCCTTGTTATCACCAGGATCAGAGGAAACCATCACTCTGGTTTAGCTCTGGTTGAGTAAATTTCCAGAGGTTTTTATTCTGGCAACTTAAACCCTTAAAATCCTCAAAGCTGATGATGACCTGAGATGACCTCGCTCTTTCCTCAACATTTGGCTCAGTTTAGCTATCAAAAGCTCAAAGCCTCTTCATATAAAAATTAGGCTTTGTTCAAAGACATTTGGGACATTTTCACATACTTTGTTACTAGCAGAGACACACATAACTATCTGATGCCAAAGTGTCACCAGAGTCCTTTCAGTTAGCCTACTGGATGATGTCACTCATTCATCAACAGTCTCACCTTAATTTCAAACAGTTTGCTCCACACAGGTGTCACAAAGTACAGAATACCATTTATGGCTCCAGGAAGCTGCACATTATTAATGAGCAAGGCAACCAGGATGAAGTAAGGAAAGATCGCAGTGAAATACACAACCTGTAAAACAAACAGCAAAAGGCGGAGATGAACGTTAAGACTAGAAAAACTACAGACTTGTTTTAAGGGTGAAAAGAATTTGGGGTTTTTTTGTGGTTTTTTTCAGGAAGGATCTCACTCATTTTAGTTCAGGGGCAACATACAAACCAATTTGATGTCAAGCAGGCCAGACCAGTATATAATAATAATAATTGCAAAATAACTTGGTGACTAAGGGCCTTTTCACACAGCGTACTTGAGTCCGTATCCGAGTATGCTACGTACTCGGGTCTACTTCATTTTGTCCATGTGAATACTAGTGTACCGTACTGGAGTACAGATGAGAAGGGTGGACTCAGATACGGACCACCTGTACTCCAGTACAGTATGAGTGCATGTGAATGCAACCGTACCGGGGCCCGGATCACCAACACTAGACTGGATGCTACGTCTGTTTATGACTCCGATTACGGAAGTGACCTCATAAACATCAGACCAGACGGCGCCAAAACATTCATGGTTTGAATCCACCATACAACAAAAGGACAACAGTATTGTTGAAGGTAAATATATCAAAGACAATGACAAACATTCTTCTTCACGTTACTTCAAACAGAATAAAAGATAAAATAGTATTGTTTGTTTTGTTGCCATTGTAGACAAATGAACAGAACAGTCGCTCAGTTGATGATGTAAGGGTTTGTCTTCTTCTGACTTCCGCGTTTGTTGCACTGCGACAGAATTCCTTCCACATCGCCACCTACTGTTTCGGCCCCTTAACACCCATTCATACTTGAATCCGGGCCGGAGTACGCACATGTGAATGTACACAGCTGGAGAGGTGTGAAGCGTACCCGAGTACGCTGTGTGAAAACGCCCTAACTAATGCAAATAAATAAATAGATACATTATGAAAATGGCTGCACATACAAAGTAAAACACAAAAAATTTTGACAACCTGCTCAACCTGAAATTTTACAGTGTTATTTCAACAATATTATGCATCAATATATCATTTATACAGTGCTCAGCATAACTGAGTACACCCTGACAGATGTCACAAAACCTTTGGTTTTCTTTGAGAATTAACATTTTCTATACGACACTATAGAACATATCATGTTCTCAGCTCAGAATATGTTCTATAAAACTCAGTTTCATCCAAATTTTTTGAAACTGCTTATGTTCCTTGAGATATTGATTAAAATCTGCTTTTGAAAGGGAGGTGTACTCATTTTTATGTTGAACACTGTACATCTGCATTACAGATTACACTGGATCTACTAATGCTCATAACATTTAGTAACAGATATAAAATTGCTAAAATTTTACAGTTTGAAATTTGGAGTTGTCATTAATTATAGAATAATTTATGACAGTGTTTTACTGATCTGACCCACTTGAAATCAAACTGGGCTGTATGTGGCCCCTGAACTAAGATAAGTTTGACACCCTTGCTCCCTAACATCTTGCACTTCACAAATTCATCCTGTGGGCCAGACTGGAACCTTTGATGGGTTGGTTTTGGCCCACAGACCATATGTTTGAAACCCCCTGCTCTATGCTAAAACAGCATGTAAGACAAAATAGGTCCCTATTCCCCCCTCTGCATAAATATATTCATGTGTACAGTACATTCACCATTGCTGATATGTGCTGTTCCTTACCATTAGTGGTATTGTAGTTTGTTTGTTTTTTTACCATTGTTGATATTACTATAATGCAAATTAATGGCCAACTGTTACCATCATGAATGTACTTCTATTTTGCCACACATGTTGGTTAAATAATGTAAATACTGTGAATGAGTTTATTATAATTTGGTATAGACTTATTTGTTCATTGTCCTGGTTTGAAATTTAAAGACAGGAGTGAGTACTTGAAACTATGTTAAGTTACTGTTGAGAAATGGGGGTGGGATTAAATAAGTTTTCTTCTTCCCACTCCTTTTTGAGCATAAATGGCTGTATTTGAAGTATTGTACCTACATGTGTTCTGTTGATTGTTTTTGTTGTATGCAGGTCATTTGTGTTGTAAATGTTTGCTTGTTTGAAATAAATGAATAAATGAATGAAGAGGAAATGTGCTGACCTTGCCTGTTGATTTGACTCCTTTAAAAATGCAAAAATAGACAATGATCCAGGCAGCCATGAGACAGCCAAACAGTTCCCAACGAATGCCACCAGCATCTTCAATGCTACCCGTTTTCTCCAGGAGCCTGTAACTGGAGATATAAGATGGCAAATATGGATTTTTAAATTATTTTTTTTACTAAAGATCCAATATATCTATTTATTTTGACCACATATAATTATATTTCTATAGTTTCAGTCACAATAAACTCTTCTCACTCAAAGAATTGCTGGCTTGCAGACTGGAGGTGGGTCGCATTGCCAGAGAAACCACTGGAGCAGTTTTCCACAGAATTCCAAGTGTTGTTGCAGGATGTCCAGGGGAGGGACGCTTCAAACGAGTTGAAGAGATAATAAAGTGCCCAGCACATGAGCACATTGTAGTAAGTGGAAAACACAAAGGAGATAACAACTGTGGCCAGACCGACACCTGTGGGGTGACACAGAATGACGGGAGAAACCCACAGTGAGAGACGGACCCTGTAAACACTGTCTCATTATCATCTGAAGCACAGTTTAGTGATGGTAAATACATTCTCCATGGGATTCAGAGTAGATTATTTGGGCCCAGGATTAAGATTGTGGGGACAGCACACAAAGACCTTCACACAAATGTAGACAACTGAAAAAGGAGAGTTTGACACAGTAATCTCTGTTGAATGGCAGCTAAGATAAAGTGGACAAAACTTGGCAAATAGATGAAAAGCATTCCCAGAGCCATGGATTAGAAATACCCCTGTGTCGTCTGTGACTCAACTGCAAAAAAGGTGAGAACAAAGTCTTGCAACAGAAATTAATAATTCAGTCTTTTAACGCCTGTGATACTCAGCTGTGTCACATTTCAGTGTGAGTTATGTGTCTCGTTTCTGTTCTTTTGTGCTCGACTTCTTCTCAATGACTCATCAACAGAAGTGCGGTCTCTGAGTTCAAAGGTGCCGAGTCGGCATCAGGGTAAAATTTTATCCAGAAGCTGAAGTTGAATGAATTCATTTACAACTACAGCTCAAACTGTTCACCAAATTCAACTTTCGCATGTTTCTCAGTTTGCTAGTTTAGTTTTAATGCCTGTGATAGAATTGAAAATATTCAAGAAAAAATTTTCCAAGGTAAATATTTCACTAAAATAAGAAACTACAATATAATTTGATGGTCTGTTGTGTTTTCTTCTAAATTAATTTATCATTACTTTGTATTGACATTATTATGTTATAACAGTGTCACCTGTTTTTGGAAAACTTTTTTAAAAATGTTTTTTCATGGTCACATGTTCTTAACCTAAATGGCACAGGGTTTTTTCTGTGGTTATAAGAGATAAGTATGGGACCTTGGTGTATGTGCACAACACTTAACCTGCTGAAAAAGCAAACATTTCTCCTGGTCTGATTTCTCTACCATTCTGGAAAGACATAATTTTAGCCTATATAGACTGTTTGTGCCTTTTTTGTGATTGTGATGTAATTGTAATTCCGTGTTGACTTCAGTGACCAGATTTTTGTGTTTCTTTGAGCAATTTTGAAATCAATGTAATAGTCTCAAATTCTGAAAAATGCACATCACATCATATCACAATAAAACCACCGCTCAGTTATAGCCCTAGTCATTAATTTAAGTTTACTGCTTTATAAATCTACAACATATTTCACATTTCATGCATCTTTTCCATTTTTATTTTTTTCATTTCACATTGGCTTTACAAATCACAGGAACAGTTTCCTTTATGCAATTTGTATTCTTATTCTTTACCAGTAGACACTAAAATGAACTTGTTCATGCTACAACGCAGACCTCAAAAGACCTGGATAATGGGTTAGGATACTGGATCATAAGGATGTTATTTGATTTTTTTATTTGATTTATATGATATTTTGATTATCCTACATTAAAGTTTTTATAGTGTGTCTCTGGTGTGTAGACTGCAATTTCTGAAAAAAAAAAAACAAAACAAAAAAAACTCACAATAACTATGCTGCTCCCACTCATGAAGTGTCAATCAGGTAAATATTTCTCCACTGTTTATTAAGCAGTGTATGAACATGAGGCCATCTGAAAAATTTGTTTTTGCTGTAATGGAAAGGCTGGAATGCCATGCTCCATTGGATCGATTGTTTCCATTTGGTAAAATGGAAGGTCGGACGGCTGAAAAACAGTGCTAAGTCAACACAACAGAGCCAAATTAAAACCTCTGTGAGCTCCTGGATCAGCCAGAGCCACCATGGTAAATCACTTCCTTTGTTATTCCCTGTTTGCCTCGTTCACTCTCCACATCTTGCTTACATAGCTGACTGCTCCATTGGTGGACCAGACACTCCCCAGTCATATCAGCCTGCTGGACTCAAAAACAAGGCAGAGCAGACAACAACACCAGGCATGTGTTAAAACTATCCTCCCTTGTAAGGCTCCACTTCCTCATGGAAAGTTTTAGGCTCCAACACTAACTTGTGTCCCTTCTAAATCAGTTTATGGTAGAAACATCTTCACTTATGGAAAATACTTCAATGTATGTTACAAGGGACACCTACATTACTCACAAAAAGTAGAGGATATTTGGCTTTTGGGTGAAATTTATGGAAAATGCTCAAAGTTCATGCTACCCTGATATTATTTCATCAAAGTAGGAGATTTAAGTAGAACATGCAATGGTGATTTCCTCATCTCAAACAATTTATTGAAACAAAAGCCAACAAAAGTGGTATACATAAAAAAACAAAAAATATCAATATGTCAATCAACCGTATCAATAATGTCAATTTCTCAATCTGATGATGTCCAAATGTGAACAGAATGATGAAGAGGACTGTTTAAATACCAGTTATAATTGAACCAGGAAATTTATTGGTCGATGGATCAAACACCTGCTGTGAATTTTGCTGCTCAGCTCCTTGTTAGAGAACAGACAGTTGTACAAAAAGTCCTGAAACATTGAACTGTTGGACATGTGCATTCAAAAGTTTCCAGAAGGTCACACTTAGTTCACCTGCAAAGATTAGAGTGCATTTTAGGTTCATCCTGAAATTTCACCTGAAAGCCCAATATCTCTAACTTTTTATGAGTAGTGTGATTATGTAAACAACAGATATATTCATTTGAACATTTAACAGCTCAAATGAGTTTTAGGAGGCTTCTGTTCAACTTCAAAATGTTTTGCATATTTAAAACATACAATGTACATCTGTGTTTTGGATTAGACTGAATTAAAAGTAGCATAATAGGAGATTAACTGATTCAAATACTGATCAAAACTATAAGTTCTACTCGTCAGCTCAGTCACTGGTATGTTTTAATTTGCAAAGCAGTTTTGAGGAGACTTCTTCCTTATTTATGTTCACTGTTCCTCTGGAATCATGGTGGTAAGGATCCCACAATGAACACTTTGACACAGTTTGTTCCAAAGAACTGAATTATTCAGCTCCTGATGCATGGAATAAGCTTCAGTCTGAGCTCCATCTACAAACACTGATTCCTTTGACTGGTTTTAAAGAGAGCGTTAAAGCTCTGGAATCGTCTGTGTTTCAATGGATCATATATATTTTTTATTTCTCTGTTTGCAAATGTTTTTATCGCAAAACTGTAATGATGTGACTGTATAGCTGCGTCTTGGTCAGGTGTCCCTGGAAAAAGAGATCCTCCATCTCAACAGGACCAACCCCGTTAAATGAAGGTTATTTTATCTTGTTCAACCTGCTGTGGTGGATACTTATATAACCACAAAAGATTCAGCTGTAGTTGAGATCATTATATATACACAGTAGTCATGTTTCAGATGTATTATTGGAGTGGATATCAAACTTTTTTTTAACGGTGGAGTACCCCCTGAAATATACTTTTTTATCCAAGTACCCTTAATTCTTGCTTGAGCATTTTTGTTTG
The DNA here is from genome assembly GCA_029814645.1 of Fowleria isostigma. NCBI lineage: Eukaryota > Metazoa > Chordata > Actinopteri > Kurtiformes > Apogonidae > Fowleria > Fowleria isostigma. The sequence goes on along the minus strand of JAPTGZ010165368.1, from coordinate 3,422 downwards.
AAAAAAATTAGGCAAAATTCTGTGACGACGGTGTGTGTTTATACTTTAAATAATTTGTTTGCAAACAAACAACATATATTTAACTTCTAATTTTTTTAGTTTTTACTAAATTTTGGGTATAAAATACAAACTGAAAAGTGTCCTTTGTCAATGATAAGAAAAATAAATAAATTGGTCATTATTTAATAAATGAACCATTCATAACCAAAAAATAATTACTTCTCTACTCAAATAAACTCCTTTTGAATAATATAAAATAGAAATGTTCTTGAAATGTTACCAAAGCTTAAACAAGATGATTGACAATAAAACTATTATATGAATGTATTTATTGTGTTTTATTTTTCATCATGAATTCTCATTAATTTTGTATTCGGTACATGATGACTTATTTAATGTACTTTTTCTAAAGAATTTCAAGTACTCCCTGGGCTTCTTCCAAGTACCCCTAGGGTACGTGTACCCACTTTGGGAACCCCTGCATCAGTAAACCTCTACATAAAGTGTTGTGAACTGTTATCATCTTTCATGTTTTTATCAGATATATCTCCTATACCTTCTGAATGTACATCTGAGGTAGCTTCAGTTGTTCAGGTCTAGGTTCAGTAATGTTATTGTGTCCAAAAAATAGAGGTCAGCTGAATCTGAATGTACTGAATGACCCAGTCTCATCGGTGGATTTTTGTCTTTGCTCAAGACACAGACATATTCAAGAAGGCAATACAAGGATTCAACAGGCTCAAATTGAGAAAGAGTGGTTCAGGAGCATGAGACATCATTTTCAGGCATGGACGGGTCCCCACACAGTCCAGACCTGAACCCCATTGAGAATCTTTGGCATGTGACGGAGAAGACATCATCCACTTGATCACACTGAGGCAAAAGATCAACTAATCAACATAATCCTGAGATAATAATCATTTCATTTAATCATTTCATTTTTGATTTCATTTCAGTAATTACATTTCATTCACTTATTCTTATATAAAACAGAGCATTCGACAGGAAATTAAACATATTTGTTGATTTTTGTAATAGATAACAGTGAGCATTTAAATCCCAGCTCACAGCTGCTGTGAGCTCACATCAAGCTCACCGAGTTGCACAGTTAAATCATTCAAAAGAACAGACAGAGGAAAACTACCTGCTTTTGGCCCTTGTTTAGCACAGAGCATTAACCAGGAAGAAATGAGCGAAAAATCAATGGAAGGACCCATACGTTTTGACCGGGTAGATAATCTCTGTCTTTAAAAGATAAGAAAACTTTGGAGAAAAATCTTGAGTTAGAATCAGTCAGACAGCAATTGAAAGTCACACCCAAAGCAGTTATTGTTGATGGCTGGGCTCTTGTCTGATTCAGAGGGTGATCAGCTGCAGAATAACTACCAATCATTTTGCAAACACCTCATGTTGATTTTTTTCTCCACTGCAATGAAGTCTATAGGCTATAAAAAAAATGACCAGTTAAACTGATGCACATGATGCATTTGCCTTATGTTTGTTGATTAGGAGCACATCACATTAGTCCCCCATAACTAAAAATTATATTTACATTGGATCAAATTCAAGTATACTGTCTTCATGGTTCAGATAATCTGTTAATTAAAAGCTGACCATTCATTTGATTTAGGTGAATGCCTTTAAAATTTAAAGTTAGGATAACTGTATTTTTATAGCCCAGTATTACAAAAGCCTCAAGGTGCTTTATAATACACTGTTGCCCATAAATTTGGAACAAAATATTGATTTACCTCCTCTCATGAAATGATTGTCACAATGTGATTTTTTTTCTTGATAGATTAAGTGTATCTGGGACTCAGCATATAATCATTGTATCTGGTCAAATGTGATTACTAATGTGTATAAATAAAGAAAGGAAGAATGTGTCTTAAAACAAAATTGTACAGCTTTACAGGCAACAGTGTATGTAAAGCAGTCAAATCAGTCAAACAGGCCCTAATCACAGCATAATTTCATTTAACAAGTTCTCATCCATCAACATTAAAAACAATTCAATTGATAAAGAAAAAAAAAGGTAGAATTTTATTTGAAAACTTGCAAACATTGAATGATCTGTAATCATTTTTTTCCATTAAAACATAAAATACAGACCACCTACACATTTACAGATGAGTGAAAAATTAAAGGGAAAAATAACAGAATGAGCATTGGTTGGTCATGTGTCTTTAGTGGCTTTGATTCTATTACTCTGTGAATTCTGTAAGAAAATGCTGTCTTACAAGTCTATCCATATTTATAAATCAGGATTAGTGGCCCCTAAACTGTCTTTTTCAATTTTGCCAAAGCTTTCAGTGCCCTCTCATGGTCTCTAGATGGGCTGAGGGCATTTTCCTTTAATTTGTCACACATCTGTATAAGTGAATTGGCATCAAATGCATGGTGATAGGGGATCATGGAATACATGAGGCAGAGCGTTTCATTTAATAGGTGTACAATTTAAAGAGAAAAGTGTAGAAACATTAAAATATGCCCTTTCTTGTCCTTTAAAAGTTTTTGTTTGTTTTTTTGCTATCTGAAATACAGACACTGACAGCTAATTGTCCAGTAAAGTCAGTGACTTGCATCCTATCCTGGTAGGTGTGCGTTGTGAGATTCCACTGAAGGTAACTGTGCAGGTTTCTTGTGTGATTTGTAATATTTTGTCACTCAACATAAAATCTAAAAAAAAAACAAAAAAAACCCAACAACCCATAAATAGATCACCATTAAAACAATTAGTCATACAATAAATTTTAGAAGTTTAGTGTATTATAATGGATAGTGGTTAAAAATAGCATAGTTTGGTCATTTTTTAATTGAATAGATGTAAACACAGTCTCTGTAGGATATTGAAAAAAATTACCAGTAACATTAATGCATAGTTAAGTTTTATTTCACAATTTGAAAATAAAATTATAAAATAAGTAAGTGCAAACACAATTGTGGTGTGTAAAAAGTGTTCCCATGTCTGAAGAATTTACAAGCTCAGATCTTGACCCAGCTTGCCAAGAATGTCAAAAATTTTCACAAATTGTCACAGATATATTTAAAGCTTGTGCAATCACTGAGCAACCATGGGTTTCTAACCAAAATTACATATGTATGTATGTATGTGTAAGTGTGTATGTATGTATGTGTATGTGTGTATGTGTGTATGTATGTATGTATGTATATATGTGTATGTGTGTGTAAGTGTGTATGTATGTATGTGTATGTGTGTAAGTGTGTATGTGTGTATGTATGTATGTATGTATATATGTGTATGTGTGTAAGTGTGTATGTATGCATGTGTATGTGTGTAAGTGTGTATGTGTGTATGTATGAGTATGTGTATGTGTGTGTATGTATGTATGTATGTATGTATGTATGTATGTATGTATGTATGTATGTGTGTGTATGTGTGTGTATGTACATATATATTT
>JAPTGZ010165109.1:0-27886 GCA_029814645.1 Fowleria isostigma | reverse complement strand
GTGTGTGTGTGTGTGTGTGTGTGTTTGTGTGTGTGTAATAAATCACATTTGTATTAAATGTCACTGGGGAGTGTTGAGTCAAGTTCCTCAGTCTGATCTGTGTCATGTACACTATGACGCCACTAGATGGCAGAAGAAAACTGAGTAAACGTCCCTTAGTTTATGACGCCTCGCATGTTGAGTACCATACTCAGCCTCCTCCTCTTTACCCAGCAGGCAATATGTGTGAAAAATGCTTGTTACCAAATTAAGTATTTAGGATATTACCAGTACCCACCAATTCATATACTGAACTTCTGAGTTGCGTAATCCTTAACTGCAGTTTCTTTTTCCTGTACATCAAAGACACACTGAAATACTTCAGAGATTTCAATGTGAGCTGTTTCTAAGGTAAATGTAGGCAGATTTGATCACTTTTATGAAACAAAGTAAAAGATAGTGGCTGTTGTGTAATCGTTACAATCTCAAGCAAACAGCAGAGAATATGCTATTGTTTTGTCCATGTGCTGCCAAACTGTGGTTTGACAGAATCTTTGTACACAACAGTAGAGACTGTCAATCTGTCTGAGCTTGTTGTCAATCCCAGCTGGTGTGACAGAGATATTCTCTGCTGACTCTGCAGCTACGAGACCTCACTGAACAACTGTCGCACTACAGATGAACAAATAGTAAAGTGTGTAATGCTGATGGAATATTTACACTAAGCTCGAGTCTACATACTTTCCCAGAATGCAGGGCCAAATCACATGAGACCTTAAGATAAGGTGGCAGGGTGCCGTAGCTGCGGCACAGTGTGGACATGAAGCCTGCCCTTGGTTTGTTACCTGCCATATGGCTTTCTCAATCAGTGCTCTCTGTGCTGGCGTTGTACCAGCAGAGAGAGTGAGAGAGGAAGACAGACACAGAAGAGAGAGAGAGAGGGGTTTGTAAAAGAGTATTTTAGGTCTCTGAGCTAACCTGCTCTGTCCTCTCTTCATGCTTCAATAGTAAATGTCAGGAGGGAGATGATGACAGCACAATGTCCACCCGACCTCCACAGTGAGTTTATAAAATAATAAAACACTTGAAAGTTTGGATGACATTTAATTTACCTGAATTTTTTGGAAGATCTGTCATTGATTTGTTATATATACAGTATATACTCCTGTCTTTGTGCTTGAATCCTATAAAGAACAGATCTCAGTTATAGGTAAAACTGCTCCTTTTGTGGTTTTATAATACACTAAATCATTAAGTTAAAGCACTCCAACCCAGGGTTATTTTCATTACTGTTTGAGTTTGACAGACCCTCATGTTTTCAGTGCTGTTCTGTATTTTTAATTTTATTTTGTGTATAGAATCGGGTACCTTCCGTATGTTTAGTCATGTGACTGTCTGAGCAGTGTGTTGTCTTATTAGAGCAGCTCTGAGCTGTGCAGTCTGGTGTTGTTGCTCTGAGTTGGCTGTGTGCTGCAGTGCAGTGTTAAGTTCAAGTGTGAGTGTATGTGTGCCCACATAACTCTACGAGATGCCTGTAGGTGGCGCTATGAGCTAACAGCAAAATCAAGGCTCTTTATTATTAGTCTATATTCCATCATACTTGTGATCCATACTCTATGAATCCTGATACTCCAGTGGTTTTACTGTTAACTGTAAATTAAATAATATATGAAGCTGACATGAAGTTTTAACATAAATGTTTCATGTTGTACTGCATGGGGACATCCATCATCTGATTCTATCTTTCTTTGTTGCAGTACCCTCTTTTCATCAATAGAGTGTTGTCTAACCTTTATTTTTCTCTGCTTGATGTTTCTTACCTTTTGATTTGTTCAAAATGTTCTGTGATGACCAGCTACAATCTATTTCACATGGTTTAAAGGGCAGTATTATGATGCTTTTGATCCATCAAAAATCACAAGATGAAATGGCCTGCAGCGATCATGTACTATACACTGTAGGAGCACAAGTACAACATGGTTTCATGTTCATCTTATCTTTTCATTTTGGCTGATAGTGACTAATACTGCTGCTAAAAAAACTCTGCTGTGAGCCTGAGTTGATGGTGCAGAGGAAGGTCCAGGCCTGCACCACAGAGTACTGTATCTGACTGTAGGCTGTGGACTTCTGCCAGCTAAAACACAAGAGACTTTCTGTATTAGGAATGTTGAGGTGGATTCAACATGAGCACAGTGATAAAGCAGTGGCAGAGTTGGCTGTATCTGTACATGAGAGGCTGCTGCTGCTGGGGTGTGAATATAACAGATACACAGCAATAAGCGGCAATATTCACCCTCCTGTCATTATGTGTTTATTGGACAAACATTCTCTAGACCTGTATGCTCATGTGATCTGTCCCCAGTGAGGAGCATGAATAAATTAGAGCAGGAAATGAGAATACTGTCCTGGAGTTTGACCTGTGGTGTGGGCATTAATGAGGGTAAAACGGACGTTTAGTTTATAAAATGACTGCCAAGGAAGTCCATGTGTTTTTTACTTGTAAACACATATTTGACCTACAGTTGTACCTTAAGAGAAAGAAAATAATCACCAGTTTCCAGCAAACCATGTTTGAATAGGCTAAAAGTTAGGTTGTATGTGGGCCTGTTGAAATCACAGAATAATGTAGAATATATTGCCATCATAATACGTCGCCCATGATGAGTCACGATACAGTGATTCTACACGCATTGTAAAATAAAGATTTACTACACAGTAAATTTGCCAGAGTATAATTTACTCCACTCATATAACATTTGGTCCCTCTCTCTCTAAAAAATAAAAAAAAATAAAAGTTACTCTTGTGGTAGAGCTCTCAAAATTTAATCAAGAGCCAAATTTGCCGCTTTTGAAGAAAATACTTTTGACTCTGGTAAAAATGCTCAGTAATTTTTTTTTGTGTATGCAAAAAAAATGTTTAATGCAATTTAGTGTAATTTACACATCTGAAAATGAGTGAGAAGTAAACACTTATTAAATTCCACTTCTTTTGTGCAATGCTGCACATGATGTGTATCAATATATATAAATACATCATACATATATATCAACCAATATAATAATTATCATGTAAATCTAAAATGAAAAGTTTAATATTGGTACAGCGTTCACGTTTATTCAGGTTTTGTAAGTCACAGATTTGTTAAACCTGCTTTTTTTGGTTATATGACATATTAGTGACATTGATACACAGGGAAAATTACTGAGCATTTTTTCCAGAGTCAAAAGTATTTTCCTCAAGAATTGTAAATTTGACTATATTAAGTTTGGAGAGCTCAGCCTAAAGAGTAATTTTTACTCTTTTTAGAGAGAAACGAAATATTATCTGAGTAGTGGAAATTTTACTCAGGCAAATTTCCCGTGGATATATTAATATCTTAAATATCTCTGTAATGGCAAAAAGTAAGTATTCTGCACCTATTCACTGCATTACGGTGTGTTTCGCAGAATTTGACCATTTGAAGCAGTGTACAAAAAAATGCACCGTCTTAAACTTAGTGACTCTTCAACACACACACACACACACACACACACACACACACACACACACACACACACACACACACACACACCCAACTGCAACTTCCACATCCACGTGTTTTTCCAAGAAGCAGTGACTCTGGGGAGTCAAACTGGCAGGGGAATCTGTTCAGAGCACCTGCATGTTTTAATGATAAAATCAATATTTGGCTCCTCTACCACACAGTATTTTGCAAGATATGACATATTCGCATATCAGTATTTTGTTTCACTTGTACCACTTTTCCATGACCTGCATAGAAACTGTCCTGAAGTCCTGTAAAGATGTAAGGGAGGATCCATGGTGACTTATGAAAAGACAACCATGATGTTACAGAACCCAACTGCACTGTCACCACACTATGAAATCAGTGATTATTACATGGCAGCAGATGTTTTAGACTGAAATGGACAAATAATTTGTGCTGATAAGATGTTTTACAAATGATCTATATCAGTAATAATTGCCACAGATAAAGAGTAATGACCAATATTTGACAATGGGAAAATAATGGCTCAAAAGATGAAAGTAAACTCCCGCCTGTTGTTGTTCCAGATTTATTATTTGATTATCAGTGATTCAGATTTATTTATCTACCTGTTTAATATTTTGATGTTTTATTCAAGAGTTATTGGGTTGCTCATAAAGTGAGAGCTCATTCATTTCACACAAACTGTACATAACTGCAGTTTGAGTTTCCAAATGTTGGGGGGCAGGGGGTGAGGACAATATTGACCAATGAATGATTGATTTATAAAGCTGAGTAATATGGCCAAAAAGTTACATCTTGAAGTTATGGATGATTTACGACTTCAATCAATCAAAACATAATTCAAAAATATTCTTTCTTTACTGAAACTACATTCCATATCTGACTGGAGGAAAAGATTCACAATTTATTAAAAAATACAAACATTTTGCAATTAGAATTTTTGTTAAGAAAGAAAGGTTTACAGAGAAATAATACTGATTAAGGCCTTTTTGTCAACTTTGAGAAAGTAAAACCTTAATTAATGTAATTAGTTCAGGGTTTAGTCCACTTTGGGTTTACTGTGATGAAGATAAAATGTTGTTACTGACTTCACTCTTTGTTGGTCATGTTCACTGTTTGTTTTTGTTTGGTTTCTTTGATGCAGTTTTTCTGAAATCATTTATTCATTGCAATTTCAGATCATGATATGTATTATCCATTATCTGGACATGAAAAAATTTGAGATTTTGGTCCTGTTGCACAGTGGTACCTAGTATGTCCAGTGTACTCTAGAAGATGGGAAGCATTGAGGGACCTTTCCGTAGTCTTAAGAGCAGTGGTCCCCAAACTACGGCCCGCGGGCCGGATACAGCCCACCTCCACATTTGGCCCGGCCCCATGAACAATACCAGAGACGCATTATGATTTATTTTTTTTTTGCAGTCTGGCCACACGATCGAGACTAATACACGCATAGAACGTGACATTCTATTCCACCCTTCTGCAGTCTGTGCCCTTATCCCTAAACTTGTGGTCAATATTTGTGTCAGATATGGAACTACTTTTCCGTCTGGCTTCTGCTTCCAGTCCGGTTTGGCCATGGTCGGCAGCTCGCGCACTGATATGCGCGTCGCATGCACACACGCAGCGGCCCCGCAGCCATCACCCATCAGTCAGTCACAGCGGAGAAGAAAGAAGCGCACCATGTCAGAGCGAAAAAGGAGCATCATTTGGACACATTTCACTGCAGTAAGCTCAAATGAAGCTACATATGACATGCACAAAGTGTGTCAAGTATTGTGGCAATACTACAAATCTTACTGAACACCTGAAAGTCAACCACATTAAAGAGCACGATGACCTGCAGAGTGGGAAATTAGAGGAGAGTGAGAGAGAGGGAGTGCAGGGAAATGCCTGGTGTCTGAATGAGGCAGACCTCTCTCATGGAAACAATATCCAGGTATGGTGAAATACATCACAGTGCCCACCATCGCAGGCATAAAATAAATAAATAAATAAAATTTCATAGATGACTCTCAAAGAGCTTTAAATTGTGTCAGGTTATAACCTGACGACCAATCAAATAACCCAGAGAGGGTTATTTGATTTTTTTTGTGCTGACTTCATAAATAGTGTAATTTTATTTCAGAAATAGTGTTGTTTATTTCCTGACTTTTATCTGTGAAGATCTCAGAGAGGGTTAGTTGGTTACTATTTATTTCATAAATAGTGTTATTATTGATTTCCTGGCTTTTTTTTCTGTGAAGATCCTGGAAAGGGTTGTTAATATTTGGCTATGTGTGGCTTTCTGGAAAACAATAAATGTTTACGTTCAGGCACCACTGCGATCGCCACACTTTTTCTGTTACAAACTAACCCTGGCCCCCCATCAGAGAAGGGAAAAGTTATATGGCCCTCACAGGAAAAAATTTGAGAACCCCTGCTTTAGAGAATTTGACAGGCTCTTAGTATGGTTGCCAGTTAAATACTTCTGGGTCATTTCACTCGGTTAAGAACCTTCTTAAGCAAAAAAGGTTATTCTACTGGAACCCATTTGTTTCATTGTAAGTATCATATTAGCTGTATCGCTCAGTTGGGTGACACTTGAATATTTACATGACTGACTGAGGTCTCATCCTGGAGCGTCCGGACCTGGTCTTGAGGTTACATTCGGTACAGTACAAATCCATATGTGCCTGTGTGTTGAGTTTGTATGTGGGTGTGCGGCAGTGTGTGTGGCTCTGTCGTGTCCCATCCACTGTTTTTAGAGGAGCACTGGAGCGGCTAATGTGCTGGCGGGTGCAGGCCGTCACACTGGAGGGAGCTCGGGCAGTAGCTGTGTGTTTCTTTCTCCCCCCAGGTCTACACAACCTGTCTCTTTTGTGTCCCAAGCAGGACCACCCCAGGGACTGTCACTAACACTGGGTGCACAGCAAAACAGTTTCAGTTAATTTTTAAGTGCATGTCCAGTGGTTTTGCTTCTTTGTGTTCTAAAAAAAAAAGACAATTTAAAAATCCATATTAATAAACATGGATAAGGAAAAACCTCAATGTACATTAGCATTGTGTTGCAATGATGACATCACTTGTGATAAAGAAATATTGAAACATGCATATCAGCAATAAAGGCCCTGTGCTTTAATAGGTATCCTGTTGACATCAACCCTAAACAGTGAATGTACCCTCTAGAAATAGAATAATATCTAATGTGCAGCATTTTTAGCTTGATTTGTCTTTATTAGTGACACACACTTGGTGGGGTTCCATTCCTTTTTTTTCTGCAGGCATTTTAGTTGTAGACCAGTGCCATCAGTATCAGCAGAAGTTGGTGCAGTTTGAGGTTCAGATCTACATTTATTGATGTATTAGTTGAATTTTTAGTTAATCAGATTTACCAGATATTCATTACTTTGATTTTATCTGGTTTCTAATAAGATATACTGTACTGTCGTCATCCGCTTATCCAGGTCCTGGGTGTGGGGGCAGCAGCCTCAGCAGACAAGCCCTGACAGCCCTGTCCCCAGCCACTTCCACCAGCTCTTCTCAGAGAATCATGAGGTGTTTCCAGGCCAGCTGAGAGATATAATCACTCCAGCGTGTCCTGGGTCACCCAGAGGTCTCTTCCCAGATGGGCACACCCAAAACACCTCTCCAGTAAGGCATCCAGGAGGCATCCTCACTAGATACCCGAACCACCTCACCTGGCTCCTCATGACATGGAGGAGCAGTGGTTCTATTTCGAGTCCCTCCCGAATGTCCGAACTCCTCACCCTATCTTTAAGGCTAAGCTCACCCACCCTGAAAAGGAAATTCATTTTGGCCGCTTGTACTTCATTCTTTGGGTCATGACCCAGAGCTCATCACCATAGATGAGGGTTGGAACATAAATCGACCAGTAAATTGAGAGCTTGGCCTTTTGGCTTAGCGCCCTCTTCACTACAACAGACCAGTTTAGGGTCCACGTCACTTCAGACACTGCCCCATTCTGCCTGTTGACCTCCTGCTCCATGCTACCCTCACTCACAAGATGAAAAAGATCTTAAGATACTTAAAGTCCTCCACGTGAGGCAATACTTCCTCCCCGACCTGGCGTGGGCACTCTACCCTTTTCTGGCTGAGGACCATGGCCTCAGACTTGGAGGTGCTGATCTTCATCCCAGCCACTTCACACTCAGCTGTGAACCACCCCAGCAAGAGCTGGAGGTAGCTGCTCCATATAGCTAAGAGGATCACATCATCTGCAAAAAGCAGAGTCGAGATCCTCCTTCCACTGAACTCAACCCCCTCCACCACCTGGTTGCACCTAGAAATTCTGTCCATAAAAGTTATGAACAGAACTCGTGACAAAGGGTAGCCCTGGCAGAGTTCAACCCTCACCTGGAACAGGTCTGACTTGTTACTGGCTACATGGACCAGGCTCATACTCCTTCAGTACAGGGACTGAATAGCCGCTAGCAAGGGGCCATCCACCCCATACTCCTGGAACACTCCCCACAGGATGTGCTTGGGACAGGGGTTGCAACCCTTCTCCAGATCCACAAAACACATGTGGACTGGATTTGCAAATTCCAATGCCTCCTCCAGCACCCTAGCAAGGGTAAAGAGCTGGCCCATGGTTCCACATCTGAAACAGAAACCACACTGCTCCTCCTTGATCTGAGGTTCAACTACTGACCATACTCTCTTCTCCAGTACTCTGGCACCTTACCTGGGAGCAGTGTTGTGCAAGTTATTGAAAAAAAGTAACTGTTTACATTACTAGTTACTTTGTTCAGAAAGTACCTCAGTAACTTTGTTGATTTCTTTAAAACAACATTTTTAAAATTGCCCCCATTGGTGTCCTTAAGCTCAGTTTCCATTTGTGAATACTCCTTATCCAAGTTGTAAATGTTTTTTGTCCCATTTGTCGTGTGCCACTTCGACATGTTATGAAACCAATGAGTTCCCTGAAAACGGGTGATTTCACAGTAGAAACTGGCTGCATGTTCTCAACAATAAAACGTGTGGTGGATTTGTTGATCTGTCCCTTGCTAACAGTCCTGTTAAATCTAAACCCTGTTGTTTAGGTGGCGGTGCTTGCCTCATTTCCCATGTGTCCACAGATGCCGGGTTGGCTCAGCTAGCTTTGTGGATGTGTTGCTGTTTGTGGCAGTAGACAGGAGCTTTAATCCAGAAAGACATTGGTGACATTTGACAAGAATTTCTCTTTGTGTTGACTAATGTGAAATAGTGAGCATATTTCCATGTTGAGAAACTAGTCTTGCTCTCGCTTTGATTCGCCATGACCACACATTCATAAATAACATCAACACCCACAATGCATCACCGCTGTAAACAGGAAGTAGTGCACTGCTTCTTCTTCATCTTTATTTTCAGCAGGCTAGATGCCTTACACACCATAATTTTATTCATTACTAGCTATCATAATAGCTAGTAATGGATAAAAGCACCATACGGTAACAGTGATGGAGTTACTTTATTTAAAGAGTAACACATTACAGTATTAGTTACTGACAAACGTAACAGTGTTACAGTAACGGCATTACGGTAACTACCCAGTTACTACCGAACACTGCCTGGGAGGGTAAGGAGTGTGATCCCCCTATAGTTAGAACACCTCCTCTGGTCCTCTTTCTTAAAGATGGGGACCACTACTCCAGTTTGTCCCTCCAAAGGCACCACTCCCAATGTCCACACCATGTTGCAAAGGCATACCAGCCATGAGAGCCCTACAACAGCCAGAGCCTTGAGATACCCAGGGCAGATCTAATAATAATAATAATAATAATAATAATAATAATAATAATAATGATAATAATAATAATAATAGTAATGAATTAGATTTATATAGCGCTTTTCTATTAAGGCATATTTAAAGTGCGTACAAGGGATCCATTATTCATTCACTCACATTCATACTTTGGTGGTGATAAACTACATTTGTAGCCACAGCTGTCCTGGAGCACACTGACGGAAGCGTTGGCTGCTAATCTGCGCCTACGGCCTCTCCGACCGCCATCGAAAATTTATATGCATCCATATACCAGCGTGAGTAGCCGCACTAGAAGTAAGGTGGGTGAAATGTCTTACCCAAGGACACAACAGCACATGACTAGGGCAGAGCGGGAACCAAACCACCAACCTTCTGCTTATTGGACGACCTGCTCTAAATCCTGAGCCACGGGCGGCCCCATCTCATCAACCCTTAGGGGCTCTACCGCCATGGAGTAGTTTCACTACCTTGACGAGTTCTGTCCCGGAGATTGGTCCATCCATCTCCTGATCTCTCGGCTCAGTTTCCTCCATGGAATGCATGTTGGTGGGATTGAGGAGCTCCTCAAAGTATTCCTTCCACCACCCAACTATATCTTCCATTGACGTCAGTACCTTCCCGTCCCCACTGTACACAGTATCATGAAATGAAAAACACTTACTGCATTTTTAGTGTCATCATTTTTTTGGGAGAGATGTAAGGTTGGTCTTGGCTACCAATGTTTTCTTACTCTGTATTATCACTCCCATGTTGTCCTTTAAGATTCCACTATCTCTAGAATGTACTCCAGGTGCAGCTGTAGCTCAGGAGGGAGAATGAGTTGTCCACAAACCAGAGGCTTGGTAGTCCAAGCCATGAACTCTCTACATGTTAAAATGTCCTTGAGCAGAACATGGCACCCTTTGTTTCTCCCAGTGATTGTTTCACTTATGTGAATGTGGGGCATTGTAAGGAGCTTTGAGTGCCATCAAGTTGGAAAAGTTCAAGTCCATTTCATTTGCTGTTGGCATGCATATAGCGAAATAACATTTTCTCATTCATTTTTATTTCAGGAGTATTTTGTTTTATTATGTGCGTTCTTTACACAGAGACAATGAAATTGTGATTTAGTGGTTAATACTAAATACAATATGGCAGGTTACTCAATTGAGATGCTGAAATTTTATGTCACAAACACTATAATAAAGTATTTCAGTAAGTCTTGCTTAGCCTTGATTTATGTTTTCCAAAGCAAACTAAGCACAACGTCCATTTAAGTCTGACACTTTCCAAGAAACTATTACTGTCTGTTAGTTTAAGAATGCAGTAGTTACCTGCATCACAGCGAACGAATTGACCTCAAAATTAAAATGATTTCTTGATTGATGATTCATAAAACTCTGGCTTCTCTGCTAAGCTAAAAGGCACCATTACAGGGATTTGTCCACTCATGAATGAATGAATGAAATTTTTGTTTTTGGTTTGTACATTAATCATTGCACTTAGTACAATAATCACAACAAACCTAAAACATAGATTTGTTCACTCATCTGTGGATACCTCAGAGACACACATCTCTCATCATCTTATCATGGGTGTGTCACTTACCAGTAGCCATGTCGCTTTAATCTTTAGAGACACATGTTAATATGTAATGTATATATGACAATCTAATCAGGGCAGCTCCAGGTCTAGCTTCCGATCATCCAGCTACTGTAAAGCGGTCCCACAGGCTGTGTTAAAATACACAGTAAAACTGTACCTCCATTAGCTCAGCAAGAGTATAGCCTAACAAGACAAATCAAGTTGGCTAAGCAAAAATCTGCTTATTACCAGTTCAGTCAGTCCCGGTGGTGATTCATTTAGGCATATTCCCCAGGAGTTCAATATTGTGATGGATCTTGTGCCACAGAGCTGTCAGCTCGTCAGTATTTGTGTTTGTTTGTGTCATAGCTGAGGCATATGAGCGAGTGATTTGTGTAGTAGCATTGCAGACAGAAGGCAATATCACCAGTCCTATTCATTAGTATGCTGCAGTATAAAGAGCTGCTATCAGATCAGGGGAAGCCTTGGCAGGAAAACAGTGGAAAAAACACATGGAGAGAAAGGCATAAATAAATACTTGGACATGAAGCAGCAGCAGATAATGAGTGAAGACTGTGACGAGTAGCTCTAAACATGATTGCACTCTTAAACTTTGTAACATCGTTTCACAGAAAGGGTGCAAAATCCAATTTAACTCCCTAAAGGCCACTTTTCACTCAAAATGGTCTCAATATCATGAGTCATTAGACTGTAAATGATAACTGTCAAGAACCAGCTGATAATTAAGAATAGCAGAAGAGATTTAACACTGAGGCGATTAGGTCGGGAGAAATAATATCCTGCCTGTTTGCACTTTCTGTAATGTGGTCATTCAGAGTAATGGAAGAGGGTACAATGAGCCAGAAATTAAGATGCAGCTGCAAAACATAGTAACAGCTACTCAAAACTGGTCCTGTTTGTGTGCATGCAGTAAAACACTTGTACATGTGTGTGGACAGTGTGTTTATGTATCGGTATGAACTGTGCGTGTGATGTATAGTGAGCCAGGCAAAGAGAGATGTTAAAGGATCTTTTTTGCCTGCGTCAGCAGCATCTCAGGGAGGAGGAGAGGAAGAGGAGGGGAGGAGAAGGGGAGAGCGAGGAGAGGCAGAGCAATACCAGTAAACAGGTGCCAGCTCCATCAGCACTTCTCTAGCTATGCACCTCTTTCTTTTTTGCACATACATTGTACATGAGCTCAAGGTACAGAGAAAGCATTGTTTTTTAATAGGCTGTTTACACCTCCCTATGTATTTTGCTGTGCAGAAATTACACCAATAAAGAGGAAGGAAAGACAAGAAAACCTAAAAGCCAATGAAGCAAAGCTCACTCTACTGTTACTATAGAGTTTGTATCACACATTACAATAGGTGTTCAAGGTGTTTATTGCTCACAGCCTCAATCTCATACACACAAACACACTGCACCAACACCATTGCACGGGTACCAATGCTGTCTGCTGCAGCGCCTGAAGAGTGGAGAGGGAGGAGGGAGCAGATACAGAGGGAGAGTAAACGAGTAAGAGGCAGCTTTTTTTCCCCCCTCATGCATGTTTTAGCTTTTTTTTTTATTTCCCTTGGTGTGTGTGTGATTGGTAGTGTGATTGGCTGCAGTGATGAAAGCTTTCCCATGCAGCCTGGCGACCCTCCACAGCTGGACACACAGCAGGACTATAAGGTGCAGAGAAATTAAATACAGGAAAAGGAAACAAAATCAATGCTATGTGAGGAAGGAGAGCTGACTTTGATTTAAAGCTGCTCAGGCTATTTCTCAACTGACTGTCAGTTCATCCGTTTTTAATCTTTGTTGATGGGGTGGTGGTGGTGCGGAGTGATGAAGCGGTTTGACAGAATGCAGTGAAGGAAAGACATGTGTGAAGGATACAGTCACAGAAAACAAGTAAAAAGAGGAAAACCGTTGTTTTTTTTCCCTTCTGCACAGAGAACGAGAGACCAGAGAAGAAGGCAGCAGAAAAAATGAACGAGGGAAGTGTTACTGAGCGAGTGAGAGAGTGTGAGCTTTGGGGAGAGTGAGTGAGCGAGAGAAAGAGAGAGAGCTGCGCTGCAGTAGCATCCCACAGCAGACGGCTGAGGACTGCCGGTGTGTGTGTGACTGCACTGCTGAAGAGGAGGAGGAGGAGGAGGCAGAGGGTGAGCACGCTTTCAGGCTCTGCAGGGCCATAGAGGAACACACAGCAGCAGTGCTAGTGTTGGCCCGTATCAGGTACAAGTCCCAGCGCCGTTGCTCCGCAGACCACCGCTGTAACATCTGGACAAGGCAACACCGCCCAGACCCCCACCACCGCCATGGCACAAGCGGCCAAACATCTTCGTAAGAACAAGGATTTAGAAGCTCAATTGGAGCAGGAGCGCAAAGAGAAGGAGGAGGAAAGGGTCAAGAAGAGGAGCCGTTCACGGGATAAAAAGCGCAAGGTACTGGGACCATTCACAGGTGGGGTAGTCAGGAGTGGGGTGATGGGATAGGGTGGAGAGGGAGGGAGGGGTGGCTAGAGAGGGGGGCAGGAAGGTTGAGACGCCCCCCCTTCTTTCTCTGTCATGCTAAGCTCCTATCAGGGGGTGCCGGGGCACACATGGAAACCAGTCATGAGCGTGTTTCTACTGTGTGAACACACAGTCTCCCTGGCACACATGTATGTCCTGTGCATACAAACACGGGGAAACGGTACTACACACTGCATGCTCTCCTACTCCTCTTGACTGCTTTATACCTGCTTTACTGACTGTCCTGTCCAAGCTGTCTGATAAGGCAGTCTCGTACTCTACCTCTCACTGTGTCTCTGTCTCTCCTCACATCTCTGTCTTGTCCCCTCTTTCGGTCTCCTCTTTTTCTTTGTTTTCTCACTGCGGTATGGTGTCATTGAGCGAATATTTTTCTACAGCACCAATTATCTAACAGGAACAGTGGGCTTTCCTCTGTTTGCAACAGTCTGTTATCTTCTCTGCTTTCCCTCTATGTGGCATTGTAATGACCGCAGAGCGATACCTGCAGGCTTCTGTCTGACTGAGGAGTCCCAGGCAGGCAGCGCTCGAGCGACTGGCAGGGCTCGTTGTAAACAATAAATCTCTCCTCCACCAGTCCCCGACTGCAGGGACATATTATCAAGCTGCAGAGTCGACTTTATTTCTCTGGCCGCTTGTCGCATTTCACTCAAACTCATTAATGAAAATGAGTCATCCGCGTACTGTACTGTTGTGTATTGGTAGCAAACTGGTCTTCAGCAAATGAGTATGAGTCCAGCCGCCCTGTGAGCCTGCACTGTGCCAGGCTGGCTGTAAACCAATCTGATGCTGATGCAGTAGAGACAGTGTTATGGACAGGAACACAGTACAGCTCCTCTGCTTTCCCAGAGAGGGGAGGCAGGATGGGAAGGCCAGGAATGGGGAAGAGTTTTTTCTTTCCATTTTGCTTCTACAAAATAGGAGTTTTCAAGGCACAATCACAGACAGAAAAAGGGCAAAAAGAAAAGAGGGAAAGGTTTTATGACCCGTGGCAGATTGGTAGAGGTTTGCTCCTGCTGTTCCTTATTTGAGAGGGACACTTATCCCACACATACCACCACTCTGTATGCAATGACAGTTTTTCCAGATTCAACTCTTCTAATAGATGTTGCTTTTCTTAAAACATGGGAGTGTGTGAGCGCAGAGAGGCTTATCTGTGTCTGTAATCCCTGTGTGCATGTGAGGATGTATGTGTCAAGATGAGATTCAAGAAGGGGAAAGCCTGCATGGATGAGGCACCAAGGAAGGAGGGATGACATTTCTGGTGGGGGTACCAATGTAAGTTTGACTCAAAGTGTATGGTTTCAGAGGATCCCATATCACTTACGTAACCATGCAGCTTAAGTCTTTCAAATAAGCCTCCTGACTCCCCTCCAGCTCCCCCTCCCAACCTCACTTCCTTTTTTTAAACACTGGCTTACTGCCATTCCTGGTTTCTGGAGCAGATGTTAATACAGGGGGAATTCTCTCTCTTTATCTGTTTCTTTTTCTCTCATGCCTTCTTTGTTTCCTCTATAAAGCCTGCAGCTGCACAGTCAGACTGCACAGCCCATAATTCATAAGTTGCCTAATTGCATTTTTGTATATATTTTCATGCATGTCATTTAACAAACCCCTCTCACACTTAACACCTGTTTTCAGTAGTTGTTCTTACAGCTGACTCATGTATCAACCGACTCTTAGGGATTGTCACCATATTCATGATGTCGGCAAAGTCAACACTTCGTTTGTGCTACATCTACTTCTTTTATTTAACCGCCATACATAGTTTGCTCACAAACATTAACACACTTACTTCAACCAGTTTCCCTGTATCATTGTGTTTTCATGGCAGGTTTTTCTACATAAGCTATATTTTCTTTTTAACTAGAGGCATGTCATTTATTCATACTGCGCAATGATATGAGGGGATTCTCACAGCTTTTTGTAACTGACACATATTACTGTTGCATGTTGCAATATAACTATTGCAACATGCAGTGGCTGATTTATGTGTTCAGATTAAAGTAAAATAGAAGGAAGTAATTCTAAAAAAACAATACAATGTCTGTTGATTAGGAAGTTATACAGTCGCAGAAAAAATTATTAGACCACCCTATGTTTTCTTCAATTTCTTGTTTATTTTAATCCCTGGAATAAGTAAAGGTGCATTTATTTGGACAAATATAATAACAAAAATAGCTCATGAGAGTTTAATTTAAGAGCTGATATCTATCTGGTTTTTATGGTTTTCTTGATAACAACCAAAATTGAATAAGTTCTTACATCAATATCTATGGTATTGCACTGGCAAAACAGTGTTTTTAGGATTCTATGATTTTTCTGTCTGTTAGTCACATGATACACACAAGAATTTGTACTTGATTGTATAACCATTGTTTTTGATGACTTGATGGTGTAATAATTTTTTACATGACTATCTGTCAAGTGGTTCTGTAATGTTTCATCGTTTGGTCCACTGATTATTTTGGCCTCTAGGGGGCCCCTGGTTAAGTTTAAACACAAATGCTTCATGTTGTTGCCTTTACCATCAACAACTTTCACAGAATTTCTTTGATTTGCTCATAATTTTTATTTCATTTTTACCATTGCTATCATTACTTTTTTTTTTTTTTTTGAAGTGTTTGTCTTGGACAGTGTGTGCTGTTGTTTTTATATGATTATTTTCATCCTTGCAAGGGCTTAAATTTGTGTCCACTGATGAATGTCTGGATTCATAAAGCTAACAATTCTTCATCAGAGGGTAAAAATGTCTTTTAATTGGCTTCATGGTGTAGTGGTATTATACAGCACAGGTCAGTTGCTGAGCAGTGGATAATGTTGTCCTCAAATTACTTTTATTGATGAGTTTGCTCCTCTTGAAAAATGAGCATTGTCAGGATGTGAACAAAGCCCTATTGTCGGAGTCAGCGCCTATTTTCACCTCATTCTGTATGTGTGTTTGTGTCTACATCTAAAGCTCCTTTAGGTTGAAGTGTTTTACCTGGTGACAATAGTCCTGTATGTTGTATGAGTGTGGGATGAAGTACTGCTTTGCTATGTATATCACTTGTCTCTTATCGGTATGATGCATAAAAAATATGTATCACTGTATTTAGGTTTTTGAAATATTCAAGGTCATGGGAAATATACACCTAGAATTAATAAGCAAAGGTAGGATAGAACCAGAACATGGCATGTTACTTAATATATTTGCAATTTAGGGACTCATAATTGTGAAAGACTTTGTTTATGCCGACTCTTTTGACTCTTGCAGTCATGAAACATTGCTTGGTAGTTGATAAGTAATAGCTTTCACTTTTCCTTACACATCCTCTTTTTCAGAATTATACAAAGCATATGCACAAAATAGAACACTAATGTAAATAGGGTGATATTGTTACATGCATGATGGTGAAAACATGGCAGAGGGACAACTTAAATGCCTGTTGCAAGTCCCCCCTTCATAAAATATGGAAACTGTTTCGATTTCATATTGATCATGTAGAGATCTACCTTCTCATGGGACAAATTACTTCTACTTCTCCAGTGTTTGCTTTTTACTCATTCAGATGCAGGCAGCATGTATGAGTTGTCTGGTAATTTTGGAAAAAAAAAAAAAATTGTATGGGAATATGTATGGTATGTAAATCTAAAATGGTCTTAAATGGTATGTATTCATACAATACATGTCACTATTATCATCACAGTATGAATATTCATTCATTCATTCATTAATTTTCTGAACCCGCTTTATCCTCACTAGGGTCACGGGGGTTGCATGGAGCCTATCCCAGCTACTTCAGGGCAAAGGCGGGGTACACCCTGGACATTTCGCTAGTTCATCGCAGGGCTGACATATAGAGACAAACAACCACTCTCACATTCACACCTATGGACAATTTCAATTAACCAATTTACCTATTAGGGCATGTCTTTGGATGGTGGAAGGAAACCGAAGTACCCGGAGAAAACCCACACAGACACGAGGAGAACATGCAACACAATATGAATGTGCAGACACAATGCAGAGGTTTGCCTAAAATGCAGTGAATAACCAAAATAGAATAAAAACAGGAAGATGTTAGAAGAATTAAGAAACTTAGGACCTGTATAGTTACATAAAATGCACACTTCAGTATCTTTTGCTTCTCATAATTTGTTATTGTAATATTGACCGATGCCTATCATAGATTTTCCTCGTATCATCAAGACCTACTATTTATTCACTTGTGTATCCATGTTATTATGTTTAAACATTTAAATTATAGCTACACAGTTAATCAAATAACATTTGTAATGGCAATATCAACATGTATAATCATATTATTGCTGAAGGTTGCACTATAAAGGACTAGATTTAAGGTGATCTAACTGTAGAAATGAGGAAAAACTTTTATAAAATACCCCTTATGGTGATATTTTGGATTCAGTGGCTTTTTTTTTTTTCAGTTTATGTTAAAGGTTAAGTAATACTATCACAGAACAAATTATTAGACCACCCTTGTTTTCTTCCATTTCTTGTTCATATTAATGCCTGGTACAACTAAAGGTAAATTTTTTTGGACAAATATAATGATGATAACAAACATAGCTCATAAGAGTTTAATTTAAGAGCTGATATTTTGCCATTTTCCATGGTTTTCTTAAAAATAAGTAAAATCACATAAGTTCTTACATCAATATCTATGGCATTGTACTGACAACAACAGTGCTTTTAGGCATTCTGTGTTTTCTTTTGTGTCTGTTTTAGTCACATGATACACACAGGAGTTAGTACTTGATTGCATAACCATTGTTTTGTGATGCCTTTTGATGGCCTGACAATTTTTCCCCGACTATATATTTAACTTGATATTTCTGAATAAGTAATGTGAATTTTCTTTCATAACCAATCAAGTACACTCAAATTTAAATCACAATATTCGTCACAAGTGTTTCAAACAATATCACACAGCTCCGATTTAAGTATTTACTAAGTTAGTCACTTTGTTTATGTTTAATCTGCAAAACTGTCTTGTTATAAAGTTACCATCGGTGTTTACATCCAGCTTCTGCTTAGCCAAGCTTGACTTCTGCTTGTAAGACTGTGAAGTGTAGCAGCTGAGGCCTGACCCATTAGTGGTGTTAGTACTCAGACTCATCAATACAGCAGGTCTAGTCAGGATGCACTATGTCTACTTTGCTCCTGTACAGTGTCTGGCACTCAGAGGTGTTGGCTACAGATATACTCTGTAACGCAGCCCATCAGGCAAAGTAAAGGGAAAAAAAAAAAAAAATCTGCTTATTATTTCAAGTTAAACAAAAGACATGGCCAAAGTCTGTGCAGCAAACATGGCTGCTGGTGAACAGTACAAAGAAGTGATATCAAAGTGCCCATCTCCATCTTCATATAAAGCAGAGGTGGCAGCAGCGGATCATTATTCCACCCTCGTCTCCGTCTGCTTCACCCTCTGTCCTCCAAAATCTCTTACCCTCCCTGCCTGAAGAGGAAGCAGAGCATGCACGATGGCTAATGTGTTTGATGTCTGATAGAGATGGGTACTATACTGACATACGTAGGAGCCAGTACAGTTCTCGTGTGTACGTTCGACTCTTGTGTTTGATTTGTGTGTGGTTTGGTGCAGTGGATTAGAGGTGCTGCAGCAGTGACTAAGCCTATCAGAGCCAACTCTAGCTGGGTTGATTACTCCTGCCAGCCTGCTTACCTGCTGTCAAGAAAGTGAAATTGAAAACATAATTTTTTGTTCAATCTTTGAAAGATGGTGAAGTATTTAATTTACAGCTGCCGTAACATTAACCAAACAGCTGCAACTTTTGTCAACTTGAGTTTTATTTAAGTTTCATCCAGGACCTTGTGAATCTAATTAAATAGTTGCCTTCTACAGATACTTGCACATTTCCAACTACAAATAATAAAATGCACTCCAAAACTCAAGAATGTCACCAGCCAGATACTATTCAGGAATTACATTTATCAAAAATTTCGGAATGGTTTGCCATATTATGAACATGTTCACATTTCCTCTTTTCCATCTGTAAATGTGTTGTCGTGTCATTTCATACATTTCAGTGGGATGGTGGCTATTCACAATACACCTTTTTGCTAACAAGTCAAAACATATCAAAATGTCAGATAATTCAGGTTCATCACCACTAAATAAAGTTAGACCTAGATCTGGGTTAAGTATTTTTTGTAAGATCTCTGACAGGGTTTAAAATATTTTTGACTGATAGTTAAAAATGTTTGGGCAGTTCTAGAACATGTGGGCTAATGAAGCCAGTATTTGTCTACATCAATCTTGAGATGGATTCACTATAGGAAACATCTGGGAGAATTTTGCTTCTCCTATTTTTTTTTTTTTTTTGTATGTGTTAAGCTGCTATTCTTGTGTCCTTTTGTTATAGATTTATCTGCAGCCATTTTTTCATGTCATTAAATTAAATGTTTGAGCTGCTAGCATTTTTATTTTTGGAGTCTGGCGTGACACCTTTTGCCTTGCATGTTTTTGCCTACCAATAATGAATAACAAAACACATTTTATACTGACATTTAGTTTAAAAAATCAGAAACTCTCATATTTTAACAGCAATAATTGGTGATGGTTAACTTTAAAGATGAACAGGAAATGAGTGGTTTAAGCAAATTTGGTCTTTTGTTCAAATCAGTTGTGTGACTTAGATGGGGTGGCTGTGGTTCAAGAGTTAGAGCGGGTTGTCAGGGTTAGCAGTTTGAATCCCACTCTGCCATGGTCATGTGCTGTTGTGTCCTTGGGCGAGACACTTCACCCACCTTACCTCCAGTATCACTCACTGGTGTATGAATGTGTATGAATGTTGGATGGTGGTCGGAGGGGCCGTTGTGCGCGAATTGGCAGCCACGTTCCTGTCAGTGTACCCCAAGGCAGCTGTGGATACAAATGTAGTTTACCACCACCAGAGTGAGAATGTGAGAGTGAATGAATATTGGATCAACAATGTAAAGCACCTTGGGTGCCTTTAAAATTGCTATAGAAATCTAATCCATTATTATTACTATTATTATTAATATTTCTCAGACATTGATTTACAGTCGTGGAAAAAATTATTGCACCACCCTATGTTTTCCTCAATTTCTTGTAATGGCTGGTACAACTGAAGGTCCATTTGTTTGGACAAATATAATAACAAAATAGTTCATAAGAGTTTAATTTAAGAGCTGATATATATCCATTTTTCATGTTTTTCTTGATAATAATCAAAATCATAAGTTCTTACATCAACAGCTATGACATTGTACTGACATGTTTTGTTTTCTGTCTGTCTGAGTCACTTGATACACACAGGAGTTAGTACTTGATTGCGTAACCATTGTTTTCGATGACTTTTGATGGTCTAATAATTTTTTTTTGTGACTAAGTGATTTTGGTTCAGAAGTACCACGTTTTCTTGTTTTTTTTCTTCATGTTTTTTTTTCTGTGTTAAATGAATACAGCTTAGATACAGTAAGATCTACTCAAGTCAGCATAGGGAATGATGTGTTGGTATGTTAGACATAGAAATACAAAGAGTTGTAAAAGAAAAAGTACCTATTTGTTATCTCTTCTCTTTACCAAAAATCAACTAATGCATATTTCTGTGTTAATAATTCCATATTGTATATTGAAGTGTGAATGTGTGGCTACGGCCCAGGTGGGCCCTGTGGAACCCCTCAGATGGATGACTCAGCAGGCCTGGCCAGGGCACTCACTCATGTTGATGGAGCCTGGGAATGAGCCTCTGTTAATTAAAGCGGGAAAGGAAAGGTGCACGTGAGGCCAATTCCCTTCCACCCGCCCACAGTGGAGCCTGGGAGATTTCAAAGCAGGTAGCACCGGTGGATCTGATTCTCAAAGGGTACAATTCCATTCAGTGTGAAAATAGAAAAAAATGAATTTAATAAAAATTCAAAATAACATCAAGCAGCCACTGGGTTGTCCCTCTCTGCAGGCGCTTGGCTTTCCCAAAACTCTGAAGCCTGAGATTATTTTCTAAATGTGATCAGTGTGGTCTTCCTTTTCCATTTCACTGCACGATCCATTCTTTCATTTTAAGTATCAACACCTCCTGAATTTAGATTATTACCTGCAGAATACAATGAAAGTGTACATGATGAATGATTTTGATAATCCTCATAAGCCTCTGAGACTCAAACCATTATTGGTGTGTTTCCCGGCTAATGATTGTAACTGATGCTGAATTGACACGTATTACTGCAGTGTTTTCTGCAGTGCATGTGTCTCCAACACAGGTTCTTGTTAACCATAAAAATCACATTAACTGTAGCAGCGCTTGTCTGTGCACTGCAATATATACTCATTTATAATCCTGCACGTGAAATGATGTGTCATATTGAGAGGGGCTTCCTTAGATTTTCCTTCTAGTGCATCCCTCCCTCCCTCCCTTCATTTTCCTCTCTATCTCTCCTTGGTCGATTGCGCTAATCTCTCCTCCCAATTGTTATTCTGATAGTGCAGCTGTTACGTAACTCCCTGAAACAAGAATTGAGAGATCAGGGTTATTGAAATGGATCCACATCATTCCATAAAGGAGAGAGAGATTTGGAGAGGGGAAGGAAAGGGAAATAATGTGAGGTGATATCTTCTTGGAGGAATTTGATATGTCATTGCTGAACAGCTTGTTGTGAAAAAGGAAAGCTTTGGGTGTCCGTTACCCAACCTGAGCTCTCTCACTTTAAGCTCCTTCTGGCTGATGAAAGAGGAGTGAGGAAAGGACAGGAGGTGGGATAGGGAGCTTAGCGAGGTTTGATGTGCAGGTACTCGGAGCCCTCCCTCTTCACACTGCGCAGCATCTCTTGAACTAATGTGTATGATAGCCAGGAGCCTCTGCAGTGTGCAGCCTACCATCTACTGTATTGATCTGCTCTACTTTGCTCTGTAGAAAAAGATTTTATTTGTCTCAGAGTATGTGTTCTGCTTTAACCTGTAGGTGTTTGGTGCAGTTTATTGCAATTTTTACTGAGTGGACAAGCTGAGGATCTTAAGTGAGGATAAATCTTTTATTTAAATGGGTCATATTTTGCTAAACCCACTTTTATTAGTCTTTGGTTCATTTATTTGTGTATTTGGACCCTAATAGTACATCAAGTTTGAATGTGAACCCTCCAGGTGCTGTAGATCTATCTTTATATTCACTTTGGCAAAAATCTAGTGGAGTTCCACAACCCGTTTTTAATTTCTTCTTAATTTGTTTTGTCTATAACTAGTCACGTGATGACATTTGCACATATAACGTCAAGACTTCTGACAAACATTTCGCTGAGTACGCCATAATTGTTTGTCAGCAGCAGTGGTTGTAGTCTATACTGATACTATGTCCAAACTTTCAGCCCATTACCTGCAATGTTCAGCTGTTGATTGCATTAATTAACACAAGTGTTGAATGGGAACAGAGCAGCACAATCAACTACTTGGAGGGGGTGGGTTGTGAAGTGGCTCATTTACATTTAAAAGGCCAGCTCTCAAAACAACCCTTTTCATATCATTACTCAGACATAGGGTTGAAGATGGACCCGTGAAGTTGAATTAATGAAGAATTCAGACCCAAGCATAGCATTTACAGTTTATGTAGACTGCAGGGACATTTTTTAAAATGCATAATTCTATTTAAAAAAAAAAAAGCAAAATATCATTTCTTTAATTGAAGACATTGTGTCATTTTGTAGGAATCTGACAACCAAATGGAGGGATGTGTGAGTGTGGAGATTAGATGTTCTCCGTATGTCTGGGTGGATTCTGTTCAGGCACTTGCCCACAGTTTAAAGACATGCACCAAAGAGGTTAACTTGTCAATCTAAATTGCCAGTGGGAATGAATATGAGTGAATGATTGTTTGTCTCCCACAATTTCACATGATATTAACTAGAAAAGGCACCAGCCCCCGTGACCCTCCACAGGTTAACTGGTTACAGAAAATGAAAGAATTGTAGAAATGGAGCCTAAGATTCTTCATTATCATTACATTCATGTATAACCGCATGAAAATTTTGTTACCTTCTTCAGTAGGGCAATAATAAGATATATATTGTGCATCAGAAAAATGTCTACAGCTTTATATTATGGTATATCATTTACCGTGACACAAATTTAGTGGTCAAAATTAGTTGTATCTGAACAGGAAAGACATTTTGCTGTGGTTGTTTGTGTGAAGTCCCACATAAAAAAAGAAAATAATCAAATGTGAAGAAGGACATTAAGGATATTTTAACCTGTTTCACACTGAATGTGATGAGTATGACTGTTGCTGTAATAAAGTTACATATTGCATGATAGATTTGGACCATATCGCCCACCCCTACTACAGCAAGACTGGGTCATAGTTTGCTGAATATGCCAGTGTCTATAGCTCAGAACAGACCTCTCTTTCTTGATTTTTCCCATTTTTTTTATAGCACCCAGCATTAAGGTGCATTACTATCATCACATAGTGTGAATCAGAGGTAATAACTCCTCATCTAAAGGACAACTCAGGACATGAAATGATCTGAGGATTTACACTTGAGTGCTACCAAAAGATACTTCATTTTAGAGCAGATCTTTTACTAGTGTTATATGTGCTTCTCCCTGTAAAGAGAGCATGCTGGTGTAAGACTGCATTTCTATGTGTGTGGGAAGCACCTTATGTGTTTGTGATTTTGTGCAAGTGTTTTGTGTGAAGACGAGCGCTCTGACTGGAGGAATATAGCCCAGGGGAAGAGCTGGAGAGGAGGGAAGGAGCAAAAAGGAGTGAAATATCAGAGGAGTGTGGGTGACCCCAGGGTGACTCTGCGCCCTTTTCCTCTGTATTGGATGACGGGTGTCTTATTTACCTGATTGATATGATGATTCCTTTTTTTTTCTGTCTACCAGAGGGAAGAGGAATAATTCAATTGAAAACCCAACAGTACAGTAGGTCATTACAGCAGCACAGCTTCCCGGCTGTAATTCTCAGTTCCAGTTCTCTGAGTGCGGACAATAGAGAAAGTCTGATTCATTTAATGTGATGGGCAGCAGAAGATTGAGTTCATGATTGCAGCCTGAATTTCCTGACTGAATTAAACCTGCACAGTCTAGTGTTGTGTGCTGAAATACAGTATATACGTTACATCAGCTCAGTCAGGCTTTTAAGGAGAAGGACCAGGTATTGTTTCTTACATTTGTCCTTTGTTTTTGGGTAACAGAGGATGACACCACCAGACCGAGAGTGGCCTTTGTTGGTGCCTTGAGCTATCGGTTGGTGCTCCCTGATGGCACATCTTACTTAGTGGAGTGCAGATTTTTGAGTCATCTAATCCCTGTGTCAAGTATCATCACATTTCGGAAGCATTGCAGACCTGTTATTAAAAGCTTAGGCATGTGTAAACCTCTTCATCTGTATCCCCGGAGAGAGAGGTGATGTCACTTTGATTTGATCCTCTTCACTTCTCATCCCACCCAGTGTGCACAGTGATGCTCTGCATGACGATGGCCAATAAAGTGTGGATCAGATGGAGGATAAAACATGACACAGAACATAACAACCTTCATTTATCCATGTGACAGGTGCTCAATCTGTAGTGATGTATTCAAACACTTGTTATTTAATAACTTTGAGTGTATAGTATATTGATTCTCTGTACTATAAAGTCCATAACTAGCATTTATTTTTGTCAGTGTCTCTGGCAACTGTCCCTGGCAGCCCTTGGGTACCAGCTAAACCCAGTGCAGCTAATACAACACTTCTGTTTCAAATTCTGCAGTCATGAAGCTTATTGTCTGATATTTTGCCGTGTCTAGATTGTGCACGATATATTTTCACACTCTGTAGTTTAGAGACAGTGTCATCCTTTTCCACTAATGGTAGTCCACTTAAATCTCAAATTTAATAATGTTTTTTTAATGTTAAAGTGCTACAAGTTGAATGATACCTTCTTTGAATGAGTCATAGTGAATCCCTGTTGTATTATGCACCTGTTACTGTAAATTAAGCTAGATTTTTTTTTTTTGTAGATTGTTGATCGAAATGTAAATTTAACAAAACATGCTGACATTTATATATTTTTCCTCATATTCATAAAAGACTCTATAAAATATTTCTATTCATTTAGGTCTGTGTGATTTACATATCGAAGGGGTTTGTCCTTTGTTGGTTAGTGCTCCTAAATCAGGTAGAGTTGATTATATGTAAGTATCTAGAACTTTAAATCCCAGACCACTAATCCCTAAGAATGGAAAGTTTCGCTGTTAGTCTACATTTCTACTGTGGTATATTGACTTCCCATGATCAATTAGTCCCCTTATGTGTCAAGAAGCAGCAGCAGTTGTTTACATTTTTGGGTACTACTGTACAAGAAACAGTATAACAAAGATCTGGACTTTGTTGCAGCTGTCATGTGTTTTTTTTTTCCTACAACTCTATGGCAATATAAAAATGTATATATATAGCTGCACTTTAAAAGTGGTGTCTGAGGTAAAACTCTGTAAGTACTGGCCAAACAAATGTTCAGCACTATAAGTTCAACCTCCAAACTTCCTGAATTATCAGAAAGTACTAACCCTGAGCAGGGACTCTTTTAGGGGTAACCTAAAGTCCCCTGAACTAAATTTAGACCTTGGTCCTTGTGGTCTCTCCAGAGATTCTTAGTTGCTGGGAAAAGTTTATACAGTGGAAACACGGCATCGGACGGTCTGTACCCTCTGCCATTGGTGATGGCGTGCTTTTTGTCAGCAAATATCATTACATTATTGTCTGTGCTTCTAAAGGGGTTATATATAGTATTTTCACTTTCAAATGCTAAAAATGGCCTAAATTATTATTAGCGTGTTTAGAATAAAGAGCTATGAAGTTATGCCAAAGATACCATTGTATTTGACTGTGGAAATAGAAACCAAATTTTTTCATATCGGATGGATTTATGTGACCACTAGAGGGAGTAATGAGTCACAGTGCAGCACTCTTATGATGAGGATGCAAATGAAAACAGCAGTTTGATGCTGAAATTTCAGTGTCCGCACTTTTGCTTGACATTTGCTATTTGTTGATCCACAATTCAGAGTAAACTGTGATGGTTGTGACCTTATTTGAACAAAACTGTACAGAAAACAAAGAAAAAAATGTGGTTTCATTGCCCATGGATCTCATTACAGGGTATTGTCATCAGTCAGTCAGTCCATCCTTCTATCCGTTTGTCTGTCCATATGTGCAAAAACTTTGGCGTGAACTGAAGGGTTTTCAAGTGCTGGCACGTTATGTTTTTAGGTGTCTTCTGTTTAAAATCTGAGCTGAGCTAACAGAGCTATAACGTAAACTATCAGCTCATACAACATGTGAAGATAGAGACACTTATTTTGACTGACTAAAAATGATTGGTACAAATCTGATGATGAAAAATTGATCATTCCATTATACAGATGAGTGTCAACAAAGAGTGTTATACTCTATTCAATGAGTGATACAGTCTGTGGATTCATAGAGTTGATTTGTTGGTGATCTTGGTAGTCCTCCTGTGTTCTGGTATGTGACCTCCCCTGTTGTTGAGAGATTGGAATATCAAATACTACCCATAACCCCTTTAAAGAATATGATCCCTACATCTCAAATAGTTGTGGCCTGTCTTTAACTGCCTTCATTTGCACTTTAAAAGGTCTTCATTGTGTGTGTGTGTGTGTCCTTGCCTGTTTGTGTGTCATTGTATGAGATCACACGTTTGTTGAACAGAGGCACGTGGGTTGTCTTGTGGCGCAGGATTTACTAGCCAGCTTGGAGGATAGTGGTGTCACCCTCCCTCTAATTGGCTGACCCCAGAGATTTTTCTTGAGCAGATGCAGAGCCAGGTGCCCACCCCTTTCCCTTTCTCCTAGAGTACATTCCTCCATCCCTCCCATAATCAATTCTCCTGCCTCAATATAGACTACAACTCCTTCTCTCTCTCTCTCTTTCTCCCTCTCTCTCTCTCTCTCTCTCTCTCTCCCTTTCTGCTGCAGCTACTTGCGGCACATTGCAACACTGCAACATCATGCATTCGATTCTTTCCACCTCCCCTCTCTTCCTCCCAACCTATGAATTTGTACCAAACATTTGTGGATCCAAATTGAGAAAGAGAAAAGCAACAGAGATTAAGTGAGCAGCAGCGAGATGCGGGAGGGGGGGATGGAGCATCAGTCATTTTTACTGTTACAGCAGTCTAATGTTTTCAGTAGGCTGGAAAGAAAAGAAAATGGGAGTGCTGTGTAGGTAGATATGGAATAATCAAATTCCACCTCACACATTTACAAATTGTGTGATTTAGTAAACAGTCATTTGTTCAGATAATGTTTTTGCTGCGTTTTCTTCTCCATATTAAATCAGTTTGGATTACAAACTGGGGAAGATAACAAGAGGAGGGGGTATGGTCCTGGGGGACTTTAGCAGTATCGGTGCAGGATGAAGGAGAATCTACGTGTATGCAGCAGCTTTACAAGGTCAACCACATCTCGCGCACCATCACATGTAAGCACACATGTATGAAGACTTGGCACACACACACACACACACACACACACACACACACACACACACACACACACACACACACACACACACACACA